>CAKNYM010025167.1:0-10253 GCA_932195095.1 Andricus curvator
AAAAAAAGTGTTAATTTATAAGCATATTTAAATTTATTCACTAACGTAAATTGACTACGTGCCACGCTGATCAAATAATTTCCATCGTCAGACCTAGTAAATTTACATCGGACAGTTATTTCATACTGTTCCATGGGGTGAAGTTGGAGTAGATCGTGAATTTCGGAGCGACATTGGTATATTTACCAGGTTATACATTGTAATTTAAAATACACTGCTCGTGAAATTACAATCTAATTGTAAATATCACAAAAGATTTTTTTACAGTGTAGGGATTACGTCCCGGGACGTATCCGACACCTGAGCTTGAGGGCCACGTTAGGGCATTTTTCACTCGTACAAAAACTCCTGAAATCGTACACCGTTTAACAAAATATCAGAAACATTTGTTGTTGATAGATTATATTTATTTTTCAGTCAAATATGAATAATTGAATCAGATTTTAATAGAACGATCATAATTATAAAAGACAGAATGTACAAACCCACATAGCACACTTCCCGAAAAAACCAAGTCTGTCCCAGGTTTAGGCCTATGCTTTCCCCGAAAAAACCTGGGACAGACCTGGTTTTTTCGGGAAATTTGCTATGTGGGAAAGAAGAAATTTGTTTAAAGTTTTCAAGTAAGACGCAAATACATCAAAACACATTCACACACATTTTGCACCTTACTTGATTTAGAAAATAAAACGGTTTGCGCCAACATTTTCCGCGTGGTTAAACCATTAGTTACATCCTATTCTAAGGTATGTTTGTTATTTTGAAAAATGACTAAATTTGAATATTTTCCAAAATTTTATTTATATTGTAAAACAAACTAAAGAAAATACCAAAAAATACTTTAAATTCAACGGCAATTAAAACAAATATGGAATAATAAACAATTATGAAGCTTCAATAATAAATTAATGTAAATCAGATAAAAGTAAATCTTTTAAATTAAATTATTAATTTATCTGCAAGATAAAGAGAAAATTGATTTAAAAAGAATTCCAGCTTTCCAGAAATTTAAAATAACTCTGATAGGAACATATTATCAATAGAAAAAGGTCAACAGATTTGAGTATATGGGAAATTATTTTAAATACTAGTGGGGCTTCATCGTATCAAAGAGAAATCAGGAAGAAATAAATTATCAGTATCGAAAACCAAATTGCGCTTCCTTTGATTCGAGAAATACCCCAGCTTTTCTTGGCCTCGTGTTTTTGATTTCTATAATCAAAATATTATTTACAACTTACAAAAGGCTAAGTATTCCATAATATATTATCTATGATACAGAAATCCTAATGTCAATCAAATTCAGAAAATAGTACAAAAAAGAGTCCAAGAAAAGCGTAGTGAGCCTAATCTAATAAATTAAAACAAACTGTCCACTCGCTGGAGAACCAGCGGTCACTACGAGATTTGAAAAGTAATAATTACAACACTGTCTTCGTGACGGTTAGAACCTTTCGTTCCCGACATGATGAAGACAGTGAGGGATTCTAAAACTCACTCACCACATCTACATCCTCGCGTCTCCCGAGCAGTACGAGCTGAAAAGAAACAAAATAATTATTAGGGTGTTTCATTTTATAAGGCAAACAAAAATGATTTTCGAATCTGAACACGTACACTAGCCTAAGTTGTACCTTTTTAGTCAACAAGTTAAAAAAAACAATTAAAAATCGGATATTATTTAGAGATCCTCTATTTGAGTTTTTTCTTTGTTATTGATTTCTTGTTGTTTTTATTTTCCAAACGCCTTGAAAATGCTTGTATTACATTTTTATACATATATATATTTAATATAAAATTAAAACAGGAGACCTATTTGTATGTTAAACTGTTATGTTGGTAAACTGGTATGTTAAGCTGACACAACACTATTGAGGTATAGAGATGTAACCTCTTGTAATATCAATAGAAACTCGCATCTACTAAAAAAAATTCGATTCCATTACACATTTGATTTATCAGCTTGCATTTACAAGATTAGATGAAATTCCATTGCTAGAATCGAGGGTGAAAACCAGGACCACAAATTGCTAAAATAAATTTTACAAGTAATGTTCAGACAAACTGTAATTCATTTTATGATATAAGCTGAACCAGAATATTATAAATTAAAATAATTTAAATTTTAATATTTAAGACCAACTTTCTACTAAGAAAGATCCATTTTTAATCAAAAATGGAATAGTTAAATTTGTAGTTAAACCCGTTAAAACCATTAATTTACAAAAAAATAATATTTAACAAAATAATTGACTTTTCAAACAAAGAGATGAATTTTCGACTAAAATGATAAATCTTCAACCAAAAAATTATTTTTTAACGAAGTAATTCAAGTTTCAACCAAGTAGATTAATTTTGAACCACAAAAAATGAATTTTCGACGAAAAATGTAATAGTTAATATTTCAACTATAAAAGACGCATATTCAACCGAATATATGAGTTTTCAAACAAATAGTTGAATTTTCAACCAAAAAGATGAATTTTCAACCAAAAAGATGAATTTTCAACCAAGATTAATTTTCTACCGAAAAAGACGAATTTAAAAAATATATATAAACTGTCAAGCAAATAGTTGAAGTTTCTAATTAAAAAAACATACATTTTCAATAAAAAATTGAATAGTTATATTTACAGTTACAAAAATTAATTTTCAACAAAATAGTTCAAATTTCTACCGACGAGATGTATTTCCAACAAAAATGATTAACCTTCAAACAAAACAGATTATTAATTGTCAACAGAACAGTTGAATTTTTAACAAAAAAGATTCAATTTTTACCAGAAAAGAGATGAATTCTCAACAAAACAATTAATTTCCAACCAACAATGATAAATTTCAACTAAAGAGTTGAACTTTCATTAAAAAAGATTCATTTTATAACAAAAGAGATGAATTTTCAACCAAATAGTTGAATTTTCAACAACAACAAAATGAATTTTCAATCAAATAGTAGAAGTTTCTACTAGAAAAAAGATAAATTTTAGAATCAAAAATGGAATAGTTACATTTTCAGTAACAAAAATTAATCTTTAACCAAAAAAAGGAACTTTTAACAAAATAGTTCCATTTTAAATCAAAGAGATTAATTTTTAACTAAACTGACGAATCTTCAACCAAAAAAATTAATTTTTAACCAGATAGTTGAATCATCAACCAAAAAGATTATTAATTGTCAACCAAACAGTTGCATTTTTAACCAAAAAGATGAAATTTTTACCAGAAAAGAGATGAATTTTCAAGAAAAAAGTTAGTGATCAGCCAAGAAAGGTAAATTTTAAATAAAGAGTTGAATTTTCAACCAAAAAAGATTAATTTTCTATCGAAAGAGATGAATTAAAAAAAATGTTGAGCTTTCAAGCTAAAAAGTAGATGTGCTTGAAATTCTGAACGTTCAAATGAACGAATTTTTTTACTGATAAAAAGTAGAAGGTTTTAGAAAGTAGAATTTTTAAACAAATAGTTGAATTTTTAACCAAATATTTGAATATCAATCAAATGTTCGTCATTTAAAAAAAAAAGATTAAACTACAACCAAAAAGAGATGAATTTTCAACCAAGAAGATCAATTTTCAACAAAATACATCAGTTTTCAACCAAATAGTTGAATTTTCAACCAAAAAGAAGATTTTTCAACCACGAAGATTAATTTTCTATGAAAAAAGACGAATTTTCAACAAAATGCATGAATTTTCAACGAAAAAGTTGAAGTTTCTACTAAAAAAAAAAAATTTTCTTTCGAAAATGGTATAGTTAAATCTTCTCTTACAAACATTGTCAACAAAATAGTTTATTTTTCTAAAAAAGAGATGAATTTCCAACTGAAATGGTTAATCTTCACCCAACACATATTATTAATTAACGAAACAGTTGCATTTTTAATAAAAAAAGATTAAATTTTTACCAAGAGAGATGAATTTTCAATAAAATCTATGAATTTTTAACCAAACAGTGGAATTTTAAACCAAGAAGATCAATTCTCTACAAAAAAAGAACAAATATAAACAAAATACATGAGTTTTCAAACAAATAGATGAATTTTCAAAGAAAAAGATGAATTTTCAACCAAGGAGATTAATTTTCTATCGAAAAAGACGAATTTTCAATGAAATACATACATTTTCAACTAAATAGTTGAATTTTCTAATAAAAAAAATAATAAATTTTCAATCAAAAATGGTATAGTTGAATCTTCAGTTACAAAAATTGATTTTCAACAAAATAGTTTATTTTTCTACCAAAGAGATTAATTTTCCATTAAAATAGTTAATCTTCAACCAAAACATATTATTAATTGTCAACGAAATAGTTGCATTTTCATCGAAAATTCTACTATTTGGTTGAAAGTGTATCTTTTTTTTGGTTAACTCAACTTTTTTTATTTAAGATTAAAATCTTTTTTGGTTGAAATATCAACTATTACAATTTTTGTTGAGAATTCATCTTTTTGGTTGAAAACTTATGCATTTTGTAAAAATGCAATTTAAAAAAAAAATTAACCTTTTTTGGTGAAAAATGCAACTGTTTGGTTGATGTATATATATGTTAGGCTCCGAACCCGAAAACGCCCAATGGGCGTTCAAACCGCACGCACCTAGGAGTGGGCATTTCTAAATGCCCCGAACTAGGTGAGAGCGCTTTTAAGTGACCTAGGTGTGGGCATTCTCAAATGCACCCACCTAGGTGGGGCAAAACTGAAACGTCCCGAACCCGTTCTAGTTGTCTTTAGATACAGAGAACGCGTTTTGGGGAATATAAAAATTTCTTCTTGTGATAAAAAACTAGTATGTTTGTTGAGGCACATTCTGAAGCACACAATCCTGGTAAAAAGTCAAGGATGAAAAAAAGTTATCATATACAAGATAACTAATGTTAAAAAGTGATAAAGATGATTTAATTACTATTGTTATTGTTATTGTTATGTCAACATTTGCTAAACATTTTTAATAAATATTAGGTACATAACCATTCATAATTTTTACTTTATTTAGATTTTTTAAAATAACATTTCTTAAACAAATAGCCATTATAATAACAGTAAAATGATTCCAGATTACCAGAGAATATGAATTTTCAACAAAAAAGTTAATTTTCAACTAAAGTTAAAATGAATTTTTCAGAAAGTAGTTCCACTTTCAACTAAAATTTTTAACAAAAAAAAAAAAGAATTTTAAACAAAAATATAATAATTAATATTTATAAAAACAAAATGTTTTAATGAGCAATCAAAAATAACTGCATTCAACCAACAGAAACGAATTTTCAAGAAAATGCTCGTATTCTCTACTAAAACAGATTAATTTTCCATTGCAATTTTCAGTTGAATTTTTAAATAAAGATCAATCAATTATTATTTTCTATTTCTGCATAAACTTTGAATTATTTGAACAAACGAAGTTTTGCTATAACAAACGCATTTAAAAAAAAGTATAAAGTGCCAAACAAATGAGATGAATGGTTTCAAAAATTCTTTGGTCAGTTTAGAGATATTAGTGTTGAAAATAAGACCTATAAATTTCATTAATTCATTGGCAACCGTCTTCAAGTTATAGTGTTCTGTAATCGAACATTTTCATTCTGTATAATAAAAAATATATTTAGTTACCATTATCGTTGTTAAAATAAAATAAGCGTCCAAATAAAATAATTTGTTAAGGGCCAGATCTACTAGATGAAATGAATTAACTAAGCTCGGTCTTGATTTAATTGCAATTTTCAGTTGCATTTTTAAATAAAGAAATTTATTTTTACAAAAACATTTTCAATAATTATTAGGAACATAACTATCATTAGTTTTTTTATTTAGATTTTTTAAAGTAACATTCCTTAAACAGATAGCCAATTTAATAATAAAAAAATCATTTCAAATATTTTGAGGAGATATATGTCTCTAAAAGTATCAGTTATGTAATATTACACCTATTTATTTTTACACTTAACATTCTTTTACATACAAAGAACGCGTTTCGGGAGAAATAAGAATTCATTTTTGTGACAAAAAACTAGTCTTTTTATTGAGGCACATTCTAAAGCACAAAAGTTTTGTCAAAGTCAAGGATGAAAGAAAATAACAGGTATAATGTGAAAGATAACTAATATAAAAAAGCGATAAACCCAATAAAATTGTTATTATTCACTTTACAAAAATTGGTAATATATCACTAAACAACGCCCATCCAATGAGAAAAAATTACTAAAAAGTAATATAATATGTACAAATAATTGATTCAAATTTTCAAAAAAATTCAAAAACAACGATCAATGAGATTTAAAATATGATCAATATACGTTGAATATATATTATTATATCTGTTCCTACTTATTTTTACATGAACTGTTGGCATGGAACTTGGAATTACACTTAAGATTTGCTTCTAAATAAAAAAAAACTAATGAATAGTTATGTACCTAATATTTATTGAAAATGTATGAAGCAAATTTTCACATAACAATCACAATAGTAATTATATCGTCTTTATCATTTTTTAAGATTAATTATCTAGTATATGATGCCTGTTTTTTTCATCCTTGACTTTGATCAGGATTCTGTGCTTCAGAATGTGCCTCACAAAAAGGATTTTTTTTTGCAAAAATAAGTTTCTTTATTTGAAAATGCAACTGAAAATTGCAATTGAAAATTAATATGATTTAGTAGAGAATTCAAGCATTTTGTTGAAAATTCGTTTCTGTTGATTGAATGCAAATATTTTTGGCTTTTAATTAAAACATTTTATTTTTTACATATTAATTATTATCTTTTTGTTTACAATTCATCTTTTTAGGTTAAAAATTTTAGTTGTCAGTGGAACTACTTTCTGAAAAGTTCATTTTTTTGGTTAAAGATTAATAACTTTAGTTGAAAATTCGTTTTTTTTTGTTGTTCAAAATTAATTTTTTCAACTGAAAATCTAAATATTTTGTTGAAAATTCAAATTATTTGTTGAAAATTAACTTTTTAGTTGAAAATTCATATTCTCTGGTAATTTGGAATAATTTTACTATTATTACATTGGCTATTTGTTTAAGAAATGTTATCTTAAAAAATCTAAATAAAGTAAAAATTATGAATAGTTATGTACCTAATATTTATTAAAAATGTTTAGCAAATGTTGACATAACATTAAAAATAACAATAGTAATTAAATCGTCTTTATCACTTTTTAACATTAGTTATCTTGTATATGATAACTTTTTTTTTTCATCCTTGACTTTTACCAGGATTGTGTGCTTCAGAATGTACCTCAACAAACATACTAGTTTTTTATCACAAGAAGAAATTTTTATATTTCCCAAAACGCGTTCTCTGTATCTAAAGACAACTAGAACGGGTTCGGGACGTTTCAGTTTTGCCCCACCTAGGTGGGTGCATTTGAGAATGCCCACACCTAGGTCGGTGCACTTAAAAGCGCTCTCACCTAGTTCGGGGCATTTAGAAATGCCCACTCCTAGGTGCGTGCGGTTTAAACGCCCATTGGGCGTTTTCGGGTTCGGAGCCTAACATATACATATATATATATATATATATATATATATATATATATTATTTTATCTACTTATACTTAAAATTCAGTGCATATTTTGGTAAAATTAATGTGGACACTATATGAAATTCAATTTAAACCGATTAAAATTCGTAACTTTTCAAGTAAAAATTTGGATTTTCAAAAAGATAGATGATTTTTTAACCAAATAGTTCAATTTTCAACCAAAAAGATCAATTTTCGAACAAATAGCTGAATTTTCAACTAAAAAATATAAGTTTTCAACCAAAAAAGGAACAGTTAAATTCTCAGTCAAACAAATTAATTTTCCACAAAAAAAACAAGATTTATTTTTAAAACAAATTTAATTTAACTTCCAACCAAGAAGATGAATTTTCTACATCATACTTTAACTGGAATAGTTAATTTTTCGACCAAAAAGATGAATTTTCAACCAAGAAGATTAATTTTTACTAAAGAACACGAATTTTCAATATAAAAGATAAATATTCAACCAAGAAATGAATATTTAAATTTTCAGTTAAAAATTAACGTTTAACCAAAGAGATGAATTTTCAACTGAAAGGATATAATTTCCAATTGGAATAGTTGCATTTCACAGTAGAATAAAAAAAAAAATTTCAAAGAAAGTGATGAATTTTCAACTGGAATAGTTGAATTTGAAACTAAAAACATGCATTTTCAACTAAAATGATGAGTCTTTAACTAGAATCATTAAATTTCAAACAAAAAGATTAATCTTCAATCCAGAAGATTAATTTCTACCAAAAAAGTCAAAATTTTCAACTAAAAAAGATCATTTTTCAACCAAATATTGAATAGTTACATTTTCAGTAAAAAAAATTTTCATCAGAAAAAAAAACAAATTTTCAACAACATAGTTAAAGTTGCAACAAGAATAGTTCAATTTTCAGTAAAAAAATTAATTTTCAGCCAAATAAAAAACGAAGTTTTAACAAAATAGCTCATTTTTCAACCAAGTAGATGAACTTTCAATTAAAATGATGAATCTTTAACAACAAAAAATTAATTTAAAAAAAAGAGTAACTCTCAGCCAAGTAATTAAATCTTCATTCAGAAAAGATGAATTCGGAACGGAAAATGTAGTAGTTGATATTTCAACCAGAAAAGAACGAATTTTCGACAAACTGCACGAATTTTCAACTAAAACCGAGCAATTTTCAACCAAAAACAGAATAGTTAAATTTTCAGTTTAAAAAATTGATTTCAAAGAAAAAAAAAAGATTTTTCAATCAAATAGTTCAATGCAGTAATATAAAGCTACTTTTACAAATAAAGAATCATTGTTATTCAATTTAATATTGCAATTTAAAAAAAAAATTAAGCATCCTCTCGAAAAAATTCCCTGACTTTAAAAAAAATCCCTGACATTTCCAGGTTTTTCCAGGTATATAAAAATTCCCTGACAATTCCAGGTTTTCCAGGTAGGGTAGACCAGACACCCTGCAATTAATAATCTGTTTTGTTTGAGGATTCAACTATTTTGTTAAAAATTATTATTATTTTTTTTTTTTTAAGATTCGTCAGTTTAGTCTGAAATTAATCTCTTTGGTTGAAAATTCTGTTCTTTTTTTCTGTTTAAAATAATTGTTTGTACTGATAATTTAATTATTTTATTTTTGTTGAAAATGGATCTATTTTAGTTGAAAATTCAACTACTTGGTTGAAAATTCATGTATTTTTATGAAAATTTGTTTGCTTTTTTTTTGTTCGAAAATCAATCTTCTTGGTTGAAAATTAAACTACTTCGTTGAAATACTTTCTTTAAAATTCATCTTGTCAGTTGATGATTTATCTCACTGATTGAAAATGTAACTATTTTGCTGAAAATTTGCCTTTTTTGCTTGAAAATTCTATTATATTGGTCCAAAATTCAACTATTTGGTTGAAAATTAATATTTGGCTTACATTTAACAAAAAAGTTGGTTTTGTAGAAAATTTTTCTCTGTGATTGGAAAATTAATCTCTTTTGATATAATTTTTATCTTTTTTGGTTCAATTCAACTGTTTTTGATTTAAAATTAAAATCTCTTTTGGTTAATATATCAGCTATTAGATTTTTGTTTATAATTCATCTTCATTGGTTAAAATATCAACTACTTCATCGAAAGTTGAACTAATTTGTTAAACATTTATTTTTTTGATTGAAAATTAATCTTTTTGGTTGACAATTTAACTATTTTGTTGAAACTTTGTTTTTTTGTGGTTGTGACAATAGTCGTATACAATTTTATTATGGATCAACTACAAATTACGTAAGATATACGTAAAATACATAAATTTTCAACCAAATAGTTCAGTTTTCAACTAAAAAAAGAAGGAATTTTCAACAAAACAGTTTTTTCAATGAAAGTGACAAATCCTCGAATAAAAAAAAATGAATTCTTAACTAAAAGTGTAATAGTTAATATTTTTACCAAAATATATTTTAATTTTCAATCAAAAAAAGTTGAATTAAACCAAAAAATAAGAATTTTCAACAAAGTAGTTGAATCCGCAACCAAAACAGGCTAATTTTCACACCAAAAAGAACGATTTTCAACAAAAGTTGAATTTAAATTTGTATTTAAATTTCAATCAAAAAGGATAAATTTTCAACAAATAATGGAATAGTTAAATTTATAGTTAAATAAATGAATTTTTAACTAAACTGATGAATTTTCAACCAAAAATAAAAGTTAAATTTTTAAATTGTGTAGAAATTGTTGATGTAAGTTGTTGGCTTTAGGG
>CAKNYM010025168.1:0-42539 GCA_932195095.1 Andricus curvator
TGTTAAATGTTATTTTTTACGATTCGAACCAAAAATATGCATCCTAGTGTTAAGTGGTTCTGAGAAAATTTGTGAATGTAATTTAGGCGAAAAACTTTGTTAGATAAAATGTTATTGTATCGTGTATCGTTTTTCCAAAAAGTTAATTTTTTTATTTTAAATGTGTTTTTATAACAAAAGTTTATAACAAATTTGTAGATCTTTTTTGGTTGAACAACTTTTGTCTGTTTATCTTTTTTTCATACCTTGCGTCGTTTTTCCACAATTTTTTTTATTGTTTATTTTTCACGATTGAAACAGAAATTACGCATCTTATCAAAAAATGATTGATAAAAAATGCGTAGTTTTTTTTTTGAATGAACAACTTTTGTTTATTAATTTTTTTCGTGGCTTGTGTCGTTTGTCCAAAAATTTAATTTCTTTTATTCTTCAATCAGTTTTTTACAAATGAAACAAAAACTACGCTTCTCATCAAAAAGTGATTGACAACAGATTTGTAGATCTCTCCAGAGTGCACAATTCTTATCGATTCACCTTTTTTCGTATCTTGTATATTATGACCGCAAAATGGAATTTTTGATTTTTGATTATTTTTTTGTGCGATAAAAATTTGAATTTGCGTTTTTTCAAGAGAATTGAAAAAAGTCACATAACAATATTGTAGGGTGTTCAAAAAGAAATATTTTTCCTCCTTTGACTTCTTTCATATCGTGCGTTGTTTGGATTAAAATGTTCATTTTCGTTTGTTTTTTGGAATTTTGTAAATGCTATAACTCCAGTAATTTTTGTTTTAACGAAAAAAGTCATTGGGATAAATTGTTTTTCTTTTTGAGTACTACGAATAGCCGTACATAGAATTTAAAAAATTTTAAAAAAGTGGTCTCAAAAATTTAAAAAAGCGCTCACTTTTTGAATTTTCATCCAAGATGGCTGGCTAACGAATTTGACCTTCATTTTAGGACACTTGAAGAGTATACCAAAGCCCAATCCAATCTGTCAATTCTTTCGAATGTTATCGTGCTAACAAAATAAAACTCTACATTCACACATGCATACCCACATGCATGCATGCATACATACAGTCAGCAACATTCGTCAAAACCTGCTTTTTGGATTCAGGGGGTCTCAAAACGAGGACATTTGACAAGAACCGGGGGGGTTAAGTTTTACACAAATCTAATACCTTCTCTGGATGAGAATGTAAAAAAACTATTTTGTTATTAAACATTTGATCGCTTTTGTCTAATAATTTTTTACGTCGCTTGTGTCGTTTGTCCAGAAATTGAATTCTTTCATTTTTAATTTTATTTTCTAAGATTGAAACAAAAACTATGGACTCTATCAAAAAGTGATAGCTAAATAATTTGTAGATCTTTTTTAAATGCACAATTTTTGTCTATTCATGTTTTTACGTACCTTGCGTTGTTTTTCCAAAGATTTAATTTTTCTATTTTTATCTAAGGCTATTTTTTACGAATAAAACAAAAACTACGCATCCTATCAAAAAGAGATCAATAAAAAATTTTTAGATCTTTTTTATATGCATAATTGTTGTTCTTTCATTTTTTTCATATCTTGTATGTTTTGACTGCAAAATGGAATTTTTGATTTTTCATTATGTTTTTGTGCGATAAAAATTTGAATTTTCGATTTTTCAAGAAAATTAAGAAAAGTCGTTTTTTGGCTTAAAATGCTCATTTTCAAATTTGGAAAAAAAGTGGTCTCAAAAATTTTGAAAAAGCGCTCACCTTTTGTATTTTTATCCAAAATGGCTGTCTAATGAACTTGACCTTCATTTTAGGACAGTTCAAGAGTGCACCAAAGCCCAATCCAATCTGTCAATCCTTTCGAAAGTTATCGTGCTGACAGACAAAAAATCTACATACATACATACATACACACATGCATACATACATGCAGCCACATTCACGAAAACCTATTTTTTGGGTTCAGAAGGTTTAAAAACGTGGACATTTGACAAAAACGGGTGGGGGGGGGGGTCAAATTTTACACAAATCTAATACCTTCTCTGATGAGAATGTAAAAATAGAACCAAAGTACCAGCAATACAATAAATTATTTCAGATATATGAAATAACTTATGATGATTTTTCAATAAACGTTCTGTAAACTATACATTTATTTGTTTTTTTATTATTTATTACAAATATCCTGATGAGAGCGTCTTCTGTATCTGGAGTTAAGTGGAAGGGTTTCGCCATTAGTATTGTAAAAGAAGCCCGTAAGTTTTTCATTTAAATTTAACAGCCTAATGGATACCGATTTACCATGTAAGCTTATATCAGAATGGCGAGCGACCGGGAGAAGTCAGGGAATTTGAAAAATCTGGAAAAGTCAGGAAATTTCAGTACAAGTCCAATAAACTTTCCCTTCCAATCGTTTTTTTTTGCTCAAATGCTAACTGAATTATTACAACCCAATAAGAAAAATCAACTTTTGTTTTCGAAAGTTAATTCTTATTATTTGAAAAATCAACTGCTATATTTTTGGTTCTAAATTAATCTCTTTTGGTTGAAAATTTTACTATTGGGTTGAAGATTCACCTATTTTGTTACAAACTTTGTTTTTTTGGTTAAACAATACTTTTGTTAAATGCAAATTTATATATTCTCTTTTTGATTTGAAACTGATAGCTTTTAAATCAAAATTCAACGATTTGCTTTAAAATTCATGTATTTTGTTGTAAATTCGTTATTTTTGATAGAATATTAATCTTCTCAATTGACAGTTAAACTGCCTGATTGAAAGTTGAACTACTTTGTTGAAAATTCATTTTCTGAGTTGAAGATCTATCTCTTTGGTTGAAAATTTGACTATTTTGTTCAAAATTCGTTTTTCTTTTCGGTTGTATTGCCGATTTTTGGCCTTGACTACTTTTTTTGAACATTTAAATTTGGAGTGCAGACAGACAGATACGTAAATAAAGTTCAACAAAAGAGTTGTAGAATTTTAAAGAACCTATAATTTTTCTCGCTACAATTTTTTCATAGGACTTGTAATTTCAATTCTATTCATCGAAAATCTTATGAAAAAATCCCAAATTCAAATTTTGAGTTAAACACAAAATAGGGGAAAAGTCTCAAGATAAAATTATAGCTCTCGCAGAACTAATAAATTCCGTTTAACCATTTTTTTATAGGACTTGTCATTGTTGTTTCTGAGGAGGAATTTCACCTTTTAAAAAGTCCTACATAATTTTTTGTCCATCATTTGACAGGACTTGTCATTTTGGTTTTATTCATTAAAGTCTAAAAGAAGACTTCTAGGAGTTTTTGTTCTACCATAAAAAATGCTATAAAAAAATTCCCATTTTCAGCATAACAAAAATCGAGCGCGAAGCACGAGAGCCATGATGAGAATGTTTACCTCAAAGCCTACAGAGCTTTGAGCAATTTAATCTTCAACCATACTTAATTATGTAGAAAATTAAGTATATGAAGATGCATAAAAAAACCAGGATCTAAAAGGGACGTTATTGGTAAAGTTTCATTCAGGGATTTCGAGATTCGGCATACACGCGTATCTAGGCGCGCTCAAATCTGCGAGCAGTTTTCTATTTTACGTGTTAATAGATTTAATGCCCTTACGATGATTTATTATAATAAATTCAAAGGAGGTTTTTCGGGTTTCAATCCTGTGCAAAAACTGCGAATCAAGATTCATAGTTTTGCACCCGATTGAAACCCGAAAAACCTCCTTTGAATTTATTTTTCATGTTGTTTCTTTAAAAATCAAACAAAAACTACGCATCCTATAAAAAAGTGAGTGATATCGAATTTGTAGATCTATTTTGGGTTCACAACTTTTATCAACTCATCTTTTTTTGAATCTTGCATAATTTGACCGAAAAGTGCCAAAGTGCAACTGAGTCCGATTAATCTTTCAAACATTAACAGGCAAACACCATCGTAAAACCTGTTTTTCGGATTTCAGAGGTATTGAAACGTGGAGATTTAAAAAAAATCCGCGATAGTCAGTTTTTATACAAAATTAATACCTTCCCATCATAATGAAAATGCAACAAGAAAAAATTCGAAATCGTCTCTGAGAAAAGCGCTTAAAACAGAGGTAAGAGGTTTCGGACGAATTCAGATTTTTCTGTACTTACATTTCAAGAAATATGCAGAAACAATATACTATTCAAAAACAAGAATAACCAGAAAATTATTTTCACATTCCCAAAAGCTTGAACGGAATGTGCGTCATGGAAAAGGGGTTTTAGAAGAAAAATTAGTTCGATCCCTTTTCCTCTGTATGAAATCTTTTTCTCAGTCGCGAGTGCAAAGGTATGTGACCTCAGTTGAAAATATTTGTTTGACTATTGTTTGAAATTGGGATGAGTTTCGTCTTTTTCCTAGAAATCGAAAGAACGCCGCACAAAATACATGGGAAAAAAACATTCGGTCAAATTGGACGAAACTGCGGGAAATAGTAGATCTTGGGGTCCTGATTAAAAGTTCTCATGGCCACAACCACCCAAACTGAATTGATGAGGAGCTAGAGGTCGTCCAAAGTCAAAAATATTCCAAAATTGAATACATTATTTGTGAATATATCAAATGGTATCCAAGTTAACTAATAATATGTATATACATGAGTATATAGTCTCTCTCTCTCTCTCTCAGCAGCCCAAGCAACACTGTTATACCATATGTCTGTTTGAATGTAGGTACACAGCGCGCGTTATATTTTTGACTTTAGACGACCTCTAGCTCCTCAGCAATTCATTTTGGGTGGTTCTGGCCATAAGAACTTTTGATCAGGACCTCAAGATCTATCATTTCCCGTAGTTTCGTCCAATTTGACCGAATGTTTTTTCCCCGCGTATTGTGTGTGGGGTTCTTTAAGTTCATTGGCTCCGTTTTGACGCTCGGCTTCATTTCTTCAATAAAATCTCTACACAGCAAGTATATGTATTTCGTTTGTATAGATAATTACTTACCCAGTAAAAAAGCGTACGTCACTTTTCCCGTGATCTTGCAAACTGAAGATCAAGATAATATTCTTCCAATCAAGATATTTTCTCAAAAAAAAAACTGAGCTGAACAAGAAACTGATATCTGTCGAATGATCCCAGCCTTCGTTAGAGTTGCCACATATAATATCGTATTTGTGTATACGTAACGAGTACATTTGTGAGGTTTGACGAAAAATAAAATTATGTCAACATTATGACATGTGTGGTAATTTATTATTTGGAAACACAGTGTGGCACAGATACTGGTACATAGACGCATGAAATACGAAAAAACTCATGTTGAGATATTTAGACTCAAAATACGGCAAAATGGCAAAGGATCAATAGCATTAACAACATAAACTGACTCAAAAACTCAAGACCAAAAAACCCACTCAATTCTGGTGCCAAAACATGGTGCAACAGAACACGACACAAGCACACCACAGAACCAATCAGCACTCTCAATTGGTTGAAACAAAGATTAGCAGGAACGCCTGAAAAAGAAATCTTCTACCAAAACCAACGAGGAAGGAACAGTGGGAGACTTTAACCCCAACAGAAGCACCAACAGTGGAAGACGAGGACAACTTTGTCAGTGACATCTACAGCATCTTCTCAGGATACCAAGGCGGCTATTTACCAATGTAGTGTTCTAACCAATGGACCCAGAAGAGAAAACCAAAAAATGGAAAGAAACATTAAAGGCAGAGAAACTAAAAATGGAGGAAAACGCGGGAATCAGAGAAGCATTCCTGAAAACTCAAGTAACAAACCGAGAAGAAGAGAAAGAGAAGGAGAAAAAAAAAACAAGAAAGGATTAAAAAAAGCGAAACCACTCAGGGGAACAAACCCTACAAATAAGGGAGATCCAAATAAAAGCACAACAAGAAGAAAAGGAAAAAGCAGGAAGACTAGACCTAGAAGAAAAGGAAAAACGGAGAATAACAACCCAAATGATGATAAGGGCAAAAGTTCACCACGGACTAACAGACGACCAAAAGAAACAAATTGAGGAAGAATGGACAACACTCAGGAAGAAAAGGATGCAGAAGTTGAAAAACACATTCAAAAATCTCGAAATTAAACAAAAACAAGATTGAAGACACTCTAGGTCCAACAGTAGGCCCCACACATTTTCATTCTTTCTTACCTCCACACGAATTCTCTAAAAAACTTTATCATTATCATTATTATTTTCTCGTCACGAATTCTACATAATCTTTAAAAACTCCTACCAAACACAAAACAACAAGTGTGAAAACACTCCATAAATAAATAAAAAATAAAAAAACTAACTCCAGACGAACTCAAAGTTAATACAACAACCTTTCTTTTTTTTTTGATATGTTGAAGGAACTAGGAAACCATGGAGGAGACTTTGAAAAGAAAAATCACCGAGAACACCGCACTTCTTAAGAATAACCTCAAGGAAAATATAGAAAAACTCAAATGCCAATTCTGCGGCAAATTAATACCAAAACAAATCTACATAATACATGACTCTTTTTGCAATCACAGACCCTTCAGGCACAGATAAAATTACACAACCTGAAACGATAACGGATGAACTTATATACAAGTGGGTTGGGAATTTATTAACAGAACAATCAAAAACCTACTGGAGATTAACATAAAGGAAACCAACCCTGCAAGAAGAATAAAAAACAATAATTTAGAACTGAAACTACACATTGACTCCCAAACTAGACTAGAACTCGACAGAGAACTCGAAAAAATTTCGGGAATACACCCGAACTCCCGCGGGGGTGGGGGGTGTAACAGATTTGTTACCATAAGATATGACTCGGTGCGGCCCTGTGCAAAAGGGTTACCGGGCCGTGCCCGAGAGGAAACGGAACCCACCGAGGGGCCCCGAAGCCCAGGACGACCGTGCGTCCCGTCGTCAGTCTCTACTCGGTGCCGAATGGGTAGATTGATCTTGCTCGTGCTATCGCTCACATCCCTTGTTTTCCGCTTTGCACCTTTTGTGCTGCCGTTGCTCGAGCCCTGTTGTTTGCCGGCTTCGCGACCTAATGTTCTTGCTCGTTATCGCTCGGTGTCATCACCAACCGTAGCCCTTCGACCGAATGTAAGCGATTAATAAATCAGGTCTTAATTCTTACGAACCAGTGGTCTCATTATGTTTTAACTTTTATCTCGGCGCTCCAAATCCCACTCTCCCTCCTCGGTTTTAACCTCGTAATATGGTCTTCTCTGGAAACCCCCCGGAAGATTTTCGAAAATGTGCTAAATAACAAAATTACAGCGGATTTTCGGAAAACACTCAAAGAAAAATCTTCTTGTAGTAAAAGGATATTTTTTGACGTAAATGGAATTTCCTCTCAAATTTAAGGTTTAGAGGATTTTCATTTGTCTCAACAGGAATCCTTTTACAGCAAAAATTTTCCTTATGCTACTAACTTCACCTAATCTTGCAGTCAAATAATTCTATTTGTGTAAAAAATATATTCACTTCGTTCAAAAGAAAACAGGCAAGAAGATGATGCTTTTGTGTTGAGAGAACTTTTTCTCTGAGTGAATCTTAAAAGTCGCTTTTCTGAAAAAAAACCACTTATATTTTTTGCTTATTTTTTATTGAATTTTGCCTTTTATAAGAAAGACATCCAGTGAATTTTGCGAGGGTTAAATAGCTAGCATTTATAGGATGCAATCATTGATGTTATCAATAGTATTATAGTTGTTAAAAACTATTTTATAAATTCAGGGCTTCGAAACTAAGAAAAGTTAGATTTAAATTTCTTGGTTTACACCCTGTATTTTTCGGATTTGCGTGTTCAGGAATTTCGACTTGAAATCCTTCAGACGATGTGTGTTCAAATAATAGTTTAATGCTTTCGTTAGCGTCAACAAAACTTTTTCCATTTTTCCATTTTTTAACTAATCCCCCTTCCTCCCCTTGAATTTAAAGATCAACTAAAACACATAAAACCGAGAATTTTTACCCAACTTTCCCCTGTTTCTTTTTTAATAGGGTTCGAAATCATTTTTCAAGAATCATACCCAGAAGTTCAAGACCGTGATGAAATCGTTAATGATTCAGTCGAGAAACTGAACCTCAAAGATAAATCAATTCTGTTATGAATATCATTATATATTATTATAATTATCAAGTATTATTATAATTAGATTATGCGTATTTGGTATTTTGCAAAAACAATTAAGTAATATATTTTTCAAATCGAAGTGTCTCGTCGCCCGAAATTCGGGATGACTGGTCCAATATTTTTCATAAGCTTGGCTAGTTGTCTCGAATTTTCAGGACAACTATAATCATCCCCTTTTCCAACTACCCTAGTTTTTTTGGGACGACTAGCCTTTCACAGCCTTTTCAAATACTGCACAAAATTCTTATCTTTATAGTAAATTTCAAAAAACTTTCAAGTATTTCATTTTTGAGAAATAATAGAGTAAAACCCTATTCCAACAGTTGTTTCATTTTCACACTTCACATACGAAAAACAGTATACCAACCAACCCTGGTTGAATTCTCTCTAAATCTGAATCACTGAGAAGTAAGTCACTGTGTGAAAACATTTGGGATTTTTATTAATTATTCAGTAAAAACTCACTAAATAATTAGTCAAATGCACTGATGGATCAGAGAAAATCCTTCTTGACTTGACTCATGTCAGTGACATGCTTCACATTGAATCAAATTTAGATTTGCTTGGAACACTGTTTGGCTGGGTATTACATCTGGCGTGCTAGCCAATCAGCAATGCCTTGTTTCAACGCCACAAATTCAAAACGGATAGTTTAAAAAATGAATATTCAAATTGCAGTTTCAAAAAATTATTTTCTCAATTCAGAGCTTCAAATTTGAAGAAAAAGTTAGAGTTTTCTGGTTGCAATAAGGCAGAAAAGGAATCACACTTTTCTGACTAACCATTACAGTTTCTTACTAATGTACTGAAATTGATAATATCAAGTTGATTTAGTTTTTTTCTATACTCTCTAAATTTAAATTAGTGTTTTACTAATTATTATTATTGAAAATTTTCTAATTCAGTGAAAGAAAATTGACCCACTAAATATTAGTAGAAAATTACTAATTCAATTAATAACAATATTTAATAATTCGATAGTGGAAAACTACTTTTGTGGATATATATTGACTTATTTAGAACTTTATACATTAATTAATAAAAGGTTGTAAAAATGGGAGACGTCACAAATAGAAAAGTTTTATAAAAGAGCGCAATTATGTGAAATTATCATCTTTACTCGTATTGAAACAATGATATTGGAATATTGTGAAACTTGTAAATAGCCTACATCACCTTTTCTCACATAACGTGCTTACAAATTTTATTGCGTTGAAATGGAACAATTATAATTATTCATACACTTTATCTATTTTACCTTCCACATAAGCACCACTAAATCAAAATTTCGCATAATTTGAAATTTTATTATTGGTCCATAGTACATTTTCTGCGATTTTTCAACCGGACTTAGTCAGATTTAAATTTTCATTTGAATTTACTTAGAGATCAACCATAAATTCCATGATGCATTTTTCTAAAATTTTCCATCCTCCCTTTTCCTATTCAAGAAGTCTTTTTCACAATACGGAAATATACGTATCGCCTACTTTCCCCTAAAAGCAATATAGTTCGTCCCTGAGAGATTTTGCGACATTAACCTTATTAGGGTGGTCCAAAAATTCAACTTTGGATTTTTGATGATACCCCCCCCCCCCCATGACAATTTCATCTTCCGGAAGAAGGAATTCCGTAATTTTTTTTTAACTTTAACCCCTGCCCCTGGGCTTTTGAAATTACATGGGGTTTTAAATGGGAAATCTCGATTTTCAAAAAAATGGAAGAAAGAACTTGTTACAAAACTTTTTGTGGAAAGTCTAGTCACCTCTTAAGGAGACTCAATAGCTTTTAATTTTGACACCCCCCATCCCCTTTCATTGTGCCCAGAAAATTCCACAAGATATGCAAAATAGCAGTTCTGTATCAAATTCATGCTAAGGACGGTATTTTTTTTTAATTTTTCACCATGAATCATTTGTAATCGATAAGTGACGAGTTTTCAAATATTTCTTAAATAATTCGAAATTGTTTAAACAATTTTTTTCCGCTTATAAACCGTGAAAACTTATTATCCTTCGGGATAAATCATAGAAAGTTGATGAATGTCAAGAGTGGTACTTCGTGTTAAAAATATTTGGTATAATTATATAAATTATTTTCATTTGTTTGAACAATTATTTCTCCTTAGAATTGTAAAATTTCATTATTTTCTGGAATGAGCGACTCAATTGAAGAATGTTAAGAGTAAGATATATCATTAAAGGATATTTGGTAATTATTTGAACAATTTTTATTTATTTAGGCAATTTTTCCCGTGTGAATCGTGAAGAATTATTATTCTCAGAAATAAATGACACAATTGTTGGATGCTGTGTGCATTATTTTTTCTATAGGATAATAAGAAATTTTTAAAACAATTTTCATTTGTTAATACAATTTTTTCTCTGTAAATCGTAAAAAGTTATTCTATTCGTCAATCAATGACGCAATTAACAAACATGAAGAGTATTCTTTCTTTGCTAAAGATATTTTGCAATTAATTAAACAATAATCACTCACTTGCGCCTTTTTACAGGGAATGTGGAGAAAAGTCTAGTTTTTTTTATTATCTCACACTATGTCGCTATCTATTCAGTATATTCTTATCTCACAATTTAGACCCCAATTTTTCAGACAATAATCTTCAATTCAAACAATTTTTCAGTCTGTTATAAATAGTTATTTTTTCAGATCGTGTTCGTTAAAATGAATAATTTTTCGAACGTATTTTGAATGACAAATATCAACGTGCAATCGGATATACTATGTTTTTAGGGAGTTTGTTAGTGTTTGTTTGTTCTAGTCCCTTCATGTAATTATTTCATGCTGATGAACAGGCGCAAGTGGATGATTATTAGTCGTTCAAATAATTCCAAAATATTTTAAGCAAAACAAAATATTACTTTCAATATTCGTTAATTGTGTCATTAATTGCAGAAAAGAATAATTTGTCACGATTTAAGGAGAAAAAAATTATTTGAGCAAACGAATATTGTTCAAAAAATGGCTGAATATCCTTTAGAAAAAATATTACTCTCAATATCCGTTGATTGTGTCATTAATTCCAGAAAATAATAATTTTTCTCGCTTGACAGGGGGAATAATTCTTTAAACAAATAAAAATCGTTCAAGTAATCACCAAATATTTTTTCACTTATCGATTGAAAATAATTCATTCTGAAAAAATTTCGAAAAATACCGTCTTTAGCATGAATTTGATAGAAAACTGCTGTTTTGCATATTTTGCGGCATTTTTCGGGCAGAATAAAAGGGGATTGGGGGTGTCAAAATGAAAGCTAGTGAGCGGAAATTATTCCTCAAATAATCCTTAAGAGCTGACTATACTTTAATTCACAAAAAGTTTATAACAAATACTTTTTTTCCATTTTTTGAAAGTCGAGTTTCTCCCATTTAAAACCGTAAGCTATTTTCAAAAGCCTGAAGGCACAGGATATAACGTTACATCCTCAAAATTCCAAAATTTTGTCGCAACACCAAATGGTAAACGTATCACAGTAGGTAACTACTTATATGGTTGGCCGCAACTACTTAACTATACCGCAGAAAAAACTAGGGTTTCCATTAGAACCCATTTTTGGTTCCAAAGGAGCTGCAACAAAAATGAACCGCACTTGCTGAAAAGGAACCCAAAACGATAAATGAGCTCTGAATGATACCTCAGTTAGTGTTCTAAAGGATCCCAATTGCAATTGAGGCTATTTATAAGGAACCTTTTTTTCGCTTTGCCCACTTCGACATTTTGTTTAATTAATATCCTAATTTTCACCTTAAAGCACACATGTAATCGAACTCTGATGGACATAACTTGATGAAGATAATTAAAGCACAAAATATTACCGCAATTTAAATAGATATAATGACTTGATAAATATAATTTGCAGGTTATGTAGCAAATTTGTCAACATAAAGGCATATTCATATGCAAGAAACTTTTCGTCTCAAGTCATCGTTCGATAACTTTACTGTTAATCGATCCCTAGCTTACCAGCCCTACTTTGCAAGTGGTTGGTTTGTGAATGCGCCTCCATGTTGTTCTTCAAAAGTGCGCTCTAAAGGAAACCTTTTGGCATACCGACCTACCTAGCCTGCTAACCATCGGTAATCTAGAGATTCTCAGGTAATTAAACCAACACACTACATATTATGCCAACGGCGATCACTGAAGTTAAGCATTGTTGGGCGCGGTTAGTACTTGGATGGGTGACCGTTCAGGAATACTGCGTGCTGTTGGCCCGTCGTGGGTGTGGTGGGCCCACATTGGTAGTAAATATCCACCTAGAAACACTACCCGAATCGGGTAAGTGAGGCAATGAACTTTCGAGTTCGAACTGCTAATCAATTTTTTTTTTTTACTACATATTATACCCTCCTAGTAAAGGGTAATTGAATTATTTACCATCGTAGTATATAAACTAATTATAATCAAATAATTACACAAATAAACAATGTAACGGAATAGTTGCAAACACATATTGCATGTGTTTACAACTATTATTTAGAATTAAGAAACTGGTCATGAAAGAGTCGTAAGTGCCGTTCGTAACTTTATTGAATTGTACGTGCCTTTCGTAACTTTAGCGATTCGTACGTGACTTTAAAAGAAGCCTTTCCCTGTATAAACCCCAGACTCACCCCTGGTGGTTGTCTCTACGTTTCGAGCAGGCTTACTCTTGACTTAAAGTCTGCAGTATCAACCGCTTGGATTAAGTCGCGATATTTTGAACACTGTGAAATATTCCTCAACGAAGAACCGCTTTATACAAGTCGCATCCATCGTGAAATAGTACGGAACTAAGTGCAAACAAAGTCCCTTCGGCTGTGGTCGTCGTAAAGATTGATTTCGAGTTACTCGTTGCAATCAATTGAAAATCCCGGTAGAGTTCCGTCGATATTCTACAACGTATCGAGGATATCATCGACATACAAATCTCCTGTTTCCCTTTCGGACTGAAAGTTAGCGTCAGTTTTTATCTATTAATTTACTGTAATTCCTTTTCTATTCTCATATTCTAATAAACATGGACTATATCAATCACTGTTATATATTTAACCCATTTAACCTCCCTTACCTACTGTATTACCAACCTACTCTCGCCTTTGCTCGGGACGTGACGGCTGATTTGGTGGTAGCGGTGGGATTGCCTATTTTTATTTAGATTCTGTGTTTTTATTAAAAATTCTGAATTCAGTGTAGTATTAAGATAGAACTTTTGTTCAGGCGTTGGTATACTTCGCGTGCTCGCAAGCCCTGTCATAGTTAACAAACCTGCGAAATACCCTGAATTAACCGGGGACATATCATCTCACATGCGTCAAGTCTCTCTGCGGCAAGTCATACCTGCGACGTATCACATTTGCGGCATGTCTCATCTGCGACATGTCACAACTGCGGCATCTCTATCTTGTGGCTTCTCTCCCGCGCGACATTTCTCACAGTGAAATTGACATTTTTGCGGCATCTCTCACCGCACTCCTTGTGACTGGCCAAAGAAATAATTTTGGTCAAACCCCTACCCCCTTTCCAACGTCTCGTGGGGGGCGGTATGGCACCCCTGTGACTGGCCACAGAAATAATATTGGTCGACTTCCGTTCCACTGATGATAGATGACGCTATGTGGAGATACCGCAGTTGTGACATGCCGCAGATGAGACATGCTGCAGATGTGACATGCCGCAGATGTGAAATGCCGTAGATGTGACATGCCGCAGATGTAACATGCCGCAGGTGTTACTTGCCGCATGTGAGATGATAGGGACCCGAATTAACCTTGCATTTACTCTTTGTAGCAAGATTGTGCATTTGCGGTCAGACATTTTGCTTGCATTATAACGAATACTATTTCGTCTGAGAAAAACAATTATCACTTCAGCTGAACTTTCATTTTCATACAAATAACGCACTTATAATAGAGTAATTTTCGTAAAGTATTCGAATCTTAGCATTTGTTAAAAGTGAATATCTGCCAATCATCCAAAAATAATAAATAAATGAAATTTCAAATGAATTAAAATTACCTTCAAATGAATCGAAATTACCTAATCTTTTTGTGATTATCAAAAGAATACGAATTCAAATTCATCGAACCAATTCTTGTGTTATCTAACAAAAGGTTTGATATTCACGCAGTCTTATTTTGTACTTATGTTTTCAAATCATTGCAGTAGAGTGCATCTTCGTTTATTTCTTCACTGACATGAATAGGTGAAACTGGTTTAAATTCATTGCTGAATTTTCGAGGATCAAAAGAAAATTCGGAACTTATCTTTAATTTCCAAGATTAAAAATCTCTGCTGTAAGAAGTTGTAATTTTGATAGTTTTGAAATCAGCTGATGCTCGGTAGCAGCATTATAATTCTAAAGGATAATAACAGAGTTTTCATTTCGTTGCGCTCGATAAACACAATTCTCAATTCATCTTGTGAAACAAACATTATTTTCTAGGGCTGCTATCGGTCTTTCATCCGTGAATTAAATAACTTATATAGTTTAAAGATAACTACAACATATATCCTATTCACTCTTGAGTTCCTTTACGGATTCATCATCTTAAGATAAATCGAGCTCTCGGCATAGAGTTAATTCAAATAAACCATTATAAAGTTTTAAATGTGCATCAATTTGGAATTGTCAGATAATGTAATAATCTGAATAGACTGGGTCAAAGTCACTTATGCAATTTTCTTTAATTATTCTTAGATCAAAGAGACAACTATCTAGTTTTAAAAATCTCTGAATTTAGGTAAAATATTGTAACTTGCCTTTTGAGAACTGTAGTTTTTACACCACAGTTTCGAGTTGTCTTTAATTTTAAATTTGTCTAGGCGGATATTACAGAAGGTTTACAAAAGATTTTGCAGCGAGCAGAAAACCTCTAACGAATCTTCTGAGGAAAGGAGTACCTTTTAATTAGGGACCGGATGAAGAAAAAAGTTTCAAAGATTTAAGACAAGCCTTATGGGAAAGTCCTATTTTACAGTATCCAGACGTTCAAAGGCCATTTACCATAACAACAGATGCCTCAGGCTATGCCGTAGGTGCAGTGCTGAGTCAGGAAAAGGAGGGAATAGATCTTCCTATTTCATATTTTTCTCATGTGTTAAACAGTGCCGAATGTAATTACTGTAGTACCGAGAGAGAATGCTTAAGTTTCATACGCAGTACAACAATACCGACCTTATGGAAAGGAATTCACACTGGTTAGTGATCATATACCCTTCAAATGGATAGATTCGGTAAAGGACCCTGGGCAACGTTTAATTCGTTGGTGATTGAAATTAAGAGACTACGAATATTCCTTTAAATATAAGCCTGGAAAATGAAACACTAACGCTGACGCACTTTGTAAAATCGGGATTTTAGAAAGCCCATCAGAAGAAAGTGAAGGAGAATGTAAGGAAAAGCCTTCCAGCTTATTGACAATGCAGACCCTTCAAGCCAAACAGGGCAGAGCGCAATTAGCTAAACCCCTTGGTAGACCCATGAGCACCAATCCAAGGGCCAAGCCTACAATCTTATCAAAGAAAGGACCATCAGCCAAAACTGATACTTTTCAACCTTCTAATTCAAAAATGCAACGTCCAACAAACCAAAAATATGAGGACAAAAATCAACCTATTGACCCATTTTCCAAATCTTCTAGTAGTTTTAATGAAAGCAATATAGGTAAACGTTTGCTTCGTCGTAGGGTGGAGGAAGAAAGGAATCAACCCAGACCTAAATATCGAGATTCTAGTACCAATTCAGAGGATAATCTTGATGAGACCTATAACTCGGTCTAGATATACCATTAGCAGCCTCTCCAGCTCATGATTTACCTATGAGTGCTCCAACTAAGGCCCCAGGAAAATTTCTGGATTTATTCGAAAACGAAAAAGACAAGACCGAAGAAGGGAGGCAAATTGGACTCATTGTAACTGCAAGTCCTCCAGTGAGTGACAGTGAGGATATTTCATCAGGAGAGGAACAGAACGATGAACAACTAGAAGAAAGAGATGACCTTAATAGCACAAAAGTAACTAGAGAAGAACCTCAAGATTCATTCTCTCAGTTTATTGAATCTTGGCAAACTCACAAGGATTGGGTAAAAGAAAAGGAAGCTGAAGAAAATACAAGACCTTTTCTAGAGCTCACTGCTCTTTCAAAAGGAGAAACCGACTCAGGACTTCTTGAGGCAATTGAAAAATTGGAGCCAGAGAGCGAAACTGAGCTAGCCCGAAGGATAGATTCAGTAATAAATTGGGCAGAAAATGAACTGAAGGAACTCGGAACGAAGGACTCTAAGAACAAGGATAGCAGTAAAAGCTCAGGTTCTTTTACGGAAAAAGATACTCCCTCAACGCAAATGTTGCCTGAAAACAGGCATCGCAAGAGCGTAACTTTTGCACCTCAGACAGAATCCCCTTCCGCTCCCGATATCTTAGCAACATACTATCATTCAGGTTGTGGACTACCAAAAGCCCTATCAACACCATTTCAAAAATCAGCTATGGATAATTGAAAAATCCCAAAAAGTCCAATAACAACAAATGAAACTTACAAGCCTCGAGGTGAAGAAATGAGCCCACTAGAGCTGTCTATTACTGAGCCTGCAGCAGTCTTACGTAAGGCTGACTATACACGCACGCCCATCACTAGCGTACAGCCTGCATTGCCAGAAATGTATACTCTGTACCTCAAGAAGGATGTTCTGCCTAGAATAACTGGCTGCAGGGAAAATGTAACTTATTTGAGAGGAAATTATGTGCAGTTTCTTTCAGAAGATTGCGAATTCAGTACCCTAATAGGACGACTACTGATAGATATAGGAGCCATTGACCCACAAGAAATTGAAGAAAAACGGTCTAAACTAGGTCAGGTCATAATAACCCCTAGAGGTCGTCATTAAGATTTATATGGTAATTATAAAACACAACCACTTCGATCAGATGCGAGAAGAAAGTTTAAGAATCGGATTACACAATTTGTATGTAGCATTAGGACGAGAAAACATTAAATCCTTTAGAATCTCCAATCAAGGAGATTTGACAGAAGTATTGCCAAAAGGTAAAATTCCAGAACTGATGAAAGATACCTTTGGCGACATCGATATCGAAATAGTAATTTGTTATATGAGTGTGAGCGTACCTCCAGAAGAAAATCGCGAACAAATAATAATCGGAAATCATCAAAGTTATATTGGAGGACACAATGTAGTTAATAAAACGTACAGAAGAATACGTGGAAAATTTATGTGGCCAGGGATAAAAGAGCAAGTCACTGAGTTTGTACGGAAATGTAGGACGTGCCAAGAACAAAAAATCATTCGGGCACAAACACATGACCCTATGATAATAACACACGCACACCTATAGACACATTTTATAAGGTATCCCTCGACACGGTATGGCCACTGCCCACTATCCCAGATGGAAATCGACACATGCTCACGATGCAGCACAATTTATCAAAGTAGTGCATTGCCGTGTCGATATTAGATACAACAGCAACGACAATTGTCGTTGCTGTTGGCCAAAGACTTATTTTTCCAATATGAAGCGCCAAAAGCTATATTCATAGATCGGGAAAGTGCGGTTACAATCACACTACTGACAAATTATTCAAAATATTTGGAATTTCACAAAGAACAATTTCCGGATACCGCCCGCAATCAAACGGATCTTTAGAGCGAAGTCACGCGGAATTAGTCGACTACATCCGATCCTATACTGATAATTATGACGATTGGGACAAAATATTACTATTTGCTATGTTCTCATTTAACACTTCAATTCACGAAGCAACTAAATTCTCACCTTTTGAATTAATTTTCGGAAAAACTGCGCGCAAACCTAGTTCAGTTCCCTCTAGCAAAGCAGAGATCATAGCAATTATATGACCAAGAAGTAAAAGCTTTCGCTGGAAAAATAGGAGATAGTGTGTACGTAAAAAGAGAAAAAAAAGTAATAAGTTGAACAGCAAAAGCCACGGTCCCTATGAAATAGTAGACTTATTAGATAAGCACACCGCGATCCTAGGAACCCTAGACGGAAAACGTTTCCAAAAGCATGTAGACAAACCAGAAGCTGCTCACGAGTAACTATGACTAATATAGCATTCATAACATAACAATTTCCTTTGTAGAATGGCTGAGTCAATTATTTTGACTAAGCTTCCTAAGGGGCAAATATATGCCTCTACCATCAAGCCCAAGGGGGAAGTCGAGGAATTAAAATTCGCCAAGGGGCCTTTAGAGGAATTGGCAACCGAATATGATTTCAGAAAACCTATCTTCAGCTTACACTGGATAGAAGGACCTCCCCACGATAGATTATTTTATTTAAAATGTATAGTAGAGGATATTAATCGCGGAAATCTGTTCATTAAAATTAGCAATGGGCAGCGCAGAATTCGATTAGCTGAACATTCCACAGCTAAAAAAATTCTTAAAGAATTAGAACACGTTTATCATTTTTCCGAAGAAAATAATACCGAAAATGAAGTTGAAGATACTTACATTATCTGTCTAGACAATGAAAACAAAATGTTGATCAAGCTATATAAGTGGGAAAATGCCTGCGAATATTGTTATTTAAGAGGACAGACCATGAAGTCCAGTAGTACAATCATAAAAAGAATCAAGCATCTTCCCGAACCACAGGAAGTTACAGAGGAAAAATTTTGGGCTCATTAAATGAGTCAGAAAATGACAACCTGATATATATAACCCCATAAATTCATTCACTAAAGCTGGCCTAAGAGCACTTGTAATATAACCATCTTATAAATAATTATTATGTTAATTGTAACCTAAGTATTAAGTTACGAAAGATTTTAGTAGTACATCCCATGTAATTTGCAAAATAAATAAATGTGAAGAAAAACGAAAGAAATAAAAGGACGAGGATTTGGAGGTTGCTTTCTTCTTTCCTTTTTCTAAACATTACACAAATATTCATTGTAAGCCTTATTGATATAATTTTAATATACAGATGCACTGGCTAAACCCAACAACAGGGCTTATCAAGTGGAAATCCATTCTACTCCTCCCACTGCCAACCCTCCCGGGAAGACCTGCCCAGTACGAGATCCAACCCTTGAAGGAAAATTCCGTAATATTCTATGAAAAGTTAGAATCCATACGATTCACCCAAAACTACTGGAGAATTGTCATATTTTTGGACGTTGGAAACCGAAGCCAACATTTCCAGATTGAAAACTTGCCACGAGATATCAACTACGACTACGAAAATTGCATGCAGAAAGCAATCAAAGAGGCTTGCTGAAACAAAGTGAAATTAGACACTCTGATAACCAAACTCAACAAAATCGAAGCTAAAAATAGAAAATTAAATAGGATACTCTACGAAATACAATACTACAAGTCAGAAACCAATACTCTGCCCAGGACAATGAAAAAAGGCGAGTACCGGTTCTAAGATTCATAGGCTCCATTTTAGGACCAGTAGTCGGACTTTTAACTTCGGAAGACGGAGAAGACTATATGAACCTAATCGATGAACTACAAGAGAAACAAACCAATTTAAGTCGAATACTAAGACAACAAATTCATATAGTTAACGTCGAAATTTAAAGCAGAGATGAAGAATAGCATGTAAGAACTACTGAAATACAACTAATGCAAGCATTGCTTGAAGAAACCATTAAAAATATGCCGACACAAGAGAAAAACATAAATGACTTATTGTACGTTAATTATATACGACAGTGGACCTCGCATGTGGAAGCAAAACTAGATCACTTCTCCGACACTAACTGCAATTCACAAATATCGTGATGAACGCTCGAAGAAAGAAAATACATCCAGCACTAATAACTAACAATAAGTTACAGGAAATTTTAGCAGAAATACATAGTAAAATAGACGAATATGATTTTCCAATTCCTAGTACACACATCAAAACCGAAGATTTACACCTGATTGGAAAAGCTGACATTGCTTACCACTCTAAAAGATTAATAATATCTATTGATATCCCTCTTTTAGAAAGAGTCGTTTATCAACTATAAAGAATACATCCATATCCAGTGTACCCAAACTTAATTGGGAATATAACTGGGGCAGCATATATATTATCCAAGGAACCATACATCGCTTTATCGTCCGTCGACCAGAAATTTTTTCTCGCAGATCAAGAATATCATAACAATTGTATAAAAACTATATATGACAATATTTGTGAAGCAAATCAACCAATATATTTAATTTCAACCAGCTCTCTCTGTTAAATTATATTGTTAATTAAGCCAACCATCGAAGCGTTCCAGAACTGTGACGTAAGAGTTATCTTAAGAGAAGAACAATTTTGGACTCAAATACCTTCCCTCCAAACTTGGTTATACTCAACAAAAATACCTGAACTACTCAGTGCTGATTGTCCAGATAAGAAAATTGAAAGAGAATATATCTCTGGTTCCGGAATACTCCAGGTAGTAAATGGATGTATTGTAATATCAAAAGAAACAATGCTAACCGGAATAGCTATGAATAAAAACAAGGAAGAATACATCTATAACCCAGGATTTTCCTTAAATTTGACCAACATCTCTTCTGTCATATCCAACTTCCCAGAATTCATCTTGACACTAAATCATGAATTGCAAATACAACCCGACAGAAACTGGAAAGAATTTCAAAATGGGAAACCATTGAAATAAATCGAAACACAACTATTAAACTTGGAAAAATACCAACAATACCACGAAACCAAAAATCAAACCATAATTGGGACATCAGTTACCTTTACAATAATTTCGTAACTATCGACAAGCTTGTGACTACAAGAAGTATAGAAATATTTCATAAATTGAATATTTCATCTGATTTTTTGAACTTCGATCCAGAGACCTGGAATTCCTGAGAGGATTACAAATTTGCTTTACATGCAATTTGCGGATTACATAACTGCAAATAAAGAGCAGTTGCCACGTTTGCTCTCAAATGTGAATTCTCATCGACATCATGTATCCGATAGTGATAAGACATCGTTAGAAAAATCTGTAGATGATTATCTCTTTCGCAATTAATTGTCTTGATGTGCGCCAAACAATAATTTCTTAAATGTTCGATATTGCTCGAAACCTTCCTTTCTCTTTACATTCTTATCATTACGTGACAAAAGTTTAAGAGGAGAATCGAAGTTTTTTAAAATTATATACCATCTTTGTTCAAAACACTTTTTGATAGAACTCAAAATTTTAGTTTTATGCGTTTTTGGAAGAATTTCAGCTTTTGAAAATTTCTACAGAATTTCTTTGAACCATTTTTCGACAGAACTCGTCGTTTTTAATTTATTTATGGAAATTGATATGCAAAAATTAAAAAGTCCAATATTACGCCAAAAGACACGAGATACGTCAAAAAGTCTAAAAGAAGACTTGTAGGAGTTTTTGTTTCATCCACAAAAGGATTGTTATTGTCATATTGAATATTTTCTTGAAAACTTTAGTCAATAAAAAATACTATCTGGAGAAATTAAATGTTTACTTTAATTTATTAAATATTTCTAAAGACTAATTAATTCCGATATTTAACAATGAACCAATAAACAGACTGTTTTGAATAATTGCAGAATTTTTGGTCAAAACAATATCTCCAAATTAACTTTACTAAGCATTTCATTTTCAACGTTTATAATATCCATTTCGACTATAAGGGCGAAGGAGACACACTGATGCAAATGAATATTGCTGCCTCTCTTCGACCAACAGCTGTTTTTCAGACTTTAAGGTGTTTAGGGGTAGGATCACGCAGCCGGAGTAAGCTGCTAACAATGATACTTCAAGTTTCCAGTAATACAATTTTAGGGCGTAAATCTCTAGGTAAACATTTGAACGAAGTAAGAAAAAGCCTCCAGTCGCGAAGCAGGTGAATCCTTAGAGTGGACTCACAGTTTTATCACTTTTACATTACTTTAAAAAAAATTTTTTTAACATTTTAGCGAGCTGAAAAATGAGTCTACAACAAAATGAAAAAATAGGCATATTCTGATTTCGCCTAGGCTATACGAATTTCCAGTCGCCCATGAATGTTCAAACAGTCCATTTTTTTGGACCACACCACATCATACGTAGAAAAGTGCTCTCGATAAGTCTGTCCAACATATTTCTCAAGTCTCCTGGATTGATATCGGAGACTGAGGGATTTCTATTTGCCTGCCTTCCGAAATCTGAAGACCAAGATCATTTACGTGATTGAATTCTCGGCACCAGCCGGTGGCAATATTACGGCAAAGAAGGAAGAAGAACAGGCGAAATATCAAGCACTTCTTTTCGAGCTGAGCAGGCTGCACCAAGGCTACAAAGTCCATCTTGTAGTTCTCATAATCGGCTGTCTTGAAGGTATGAAAGCTTCATTTATTACAGCGATTGAAGAACTCAATATGAATAAAAACATCATAATATTCCCCACAGACAAAGGCAACACAACAGTAATAATGAATGAAGAAGACTGTAACAACAAAATCATGGACCTTTACATGGTCATATAAAAAACTTGAAAAAGATCGCACAGAAACAATGGTCAGCAAAACAAAAACCCTTCTAAAAGCCTCAAAACTTGACAGCGAAACAATATCTAAATTGACACCTAATAATATCATCTCTCCAAAACTTTACGGACTCTCAAAAATCCACAAAAACAACATTCCACTCAGACTGATTCCACTCAGCGCAATAAACTCACCAACTTACAACCTAGCACGCGTCCTTACCAAAGAAATTGATTCTTTCATAGGAAACTCCATCACACACGTCCAAAACTCTTTTGACTTCATCAGAAAAATACAACAGATTTACATTCAACCCCAAGACATCCTAGTGAGTTTCGACGTAGTATCTCTCTTTACAAAAGTACCAATCTCTGATACAATCGATATAATCAAATCCTTTGCAAACTTCCCCTCCAATCTCACACCATTGATAGAACACTGTCTCACTAATACCTATTTCTCTTTCAATAACGAATTCTATGAACAAACCTCAGGAGCAGCAATGGGATCTCCAATCTCACCTGTAATAGCCAACATCTTCATGGAAAATCTAGAAACTAAAATCTTTAACAAATCCAAACTTAAACCGGAATTTTGGTGCCGTTACGTTGACGACACTTTTGTCATCTGGAGACATGGACTTGATGAACTACACAAGTTCTTCGATTTCATCAATCAATTACACCCTAATATGAAATTCACCATGGAAATAGAACAAAACGGAAAATTGCCTTTCTTGGACGTACTAGTTTACAAACGATCTGATAACACATTAAGACATGAAATTCACAGAAAATCCACCCGTACAAATGGATACCTGCATGCCTCCTCCCACCACCACCCATCTCAAAAGCAATCCGTCATCAACTCCCTTGTATACAGAGCTGTCTCCATAACAGATAGAGATAACTTACAAAGTGAATTACAAAACGTTGAACAAATCCTAATACAGAACGAACAAACAAACAAATTGATAAAGCAATAAGAAAATACACTCAAAGCAACAAGTCAACACAATCTACTAAAGAAGGAGAGAGAAAAACGACACACGGCAGGGCTCGTGTCATGGGCGCCGTTCTAGGAGGGGGGGTGGGGGGTGAAGAAAAGCACGTAAACTAACATCAATTAGTTTTTTACACAAAAAGGAGGGCGCGATTTTTTCTTTACCATGGGCAAAACATACAAAATTTTTCCAAGAAAATGAAGAGCAGCAATTATAAACTTAAAACAGCCTAATAGTTTCAATAGGGACAATGGATACAATACCAATCCAAATTGACTTTCCGTCCTCCCGGGTTTAAAAAAAAAGACTTGATCGGCCAATCCAGTTCGACCAGTCTCCACGGTGGGGCACTCTGGCCAGTCACAGACATCGTAGAGAGTATAATAAGAACAACTTAACCTAAAACTTTATTTTCAGGTTAGCCCTGTAGAAGTGAACTGCAATATTCACGTAACGTTAGCAAGATTCGTAGTTTTGCACACGATTGAAACCAGGACACTTCCTTTTATTACAACAAACAGAAACGTAACGGAACTTTCATTACGTTCCTTTTTGTTTCTGTGCACATAAAATTTTAAAGAAACACACGTTCAAATTCCTGATTCTCATGTTAAAATTCAGGCCAAGGGTCTCGGCCGCCTGCTCCGCTGCTTTGTAAAGGAACGCTTCTTTGCCAATCACCTCGTATTTCTTAAGCATTTCTAGGAGAGGATCTCTGCCATTTGCAAAGATGTCAGCTGTACTCAGAACAGTTCGGTTATAAAAACCTTACAGATTCAGAAGTCCGATTTCGCCTTGCCGGCGTGAGTTGTATAATCGCGAAACTGACGAATTGATATGCAATATCTTGTTTAAAACTGTCAGATTTGAAGTTCAAATCTATCGAAGAAAATACTTGTATCTCCATCGGAGATTCTCCTTCACTAATGTTACGTCCTGAATGCGGCTTTGAGACACGTCCAGGTATGTATAGGTCTCTCCTCTAAGCGTCCTTTCTTTATATTTCCCCTAAATTTGTGCACAAACATTTGTGCACTGGTTGGAGGAGTGCGTGGAGGTGGAAAGGAGTGGGATAAGCATGGAGGTATTGATGCATGAAAGGGGGGACAAAAGGGCAGTAGCATGGGTGAAGGGAGTATTGGGTAAGATGGAGAAGAAGAGAAGGAAGGAGGAAGAGGAATGGAGAAGGAAAGATTGTAAATAGAGGAGGAAGTAAATATAAGTAATTGTAAATATTGTAAATAGTAGATAAGTATTAGGTATTAGTCGCGGAGGCAGAGTTTGGTAATGCGAGGCAAGCAAGAAAGTAGGGACATGCGAGCGAGGCGAGGCGAAGCGAGGAAGGCAATGCGATAAGAGCGAGCGGCGTTAGATATAAGGTGTGGAAGGATGTTAGTTTTAAGGCTTAGTTGTAAGAAAATTCTGTAAAAAAAAAAAAAAAATGGAAGTGTAAGCAAGTCAATTTTTTAAGGCCAGAAGGCTAAAAAATAAACGTTTATCTATCTACCTTTCAAAATTACAGGTCAAAGCACCGACAATTGTAATTTGTTGATTGTGAATTCTCTTTTGATAAAGCTCCTTCGGCTTTAACAAACACATTTTCATCACTTATCCCGTGTTTGGCACTCGATTTTGTCCAAAGTGCAAACGTTTCTACATTATGTTCAACACTATTAGATAAAATGTATATTATATTTATATTTCTGTACCTCGGCCTGGGACTGCTTATTCAGATATTGCAAAATAAAGTACAAATTTTATTTTGAAAAATTATTTAAATATTTGTTTCTCATTTTTCATTCAATTCCACGCTCAGCTACACTGAAAAATATATCATTTTAATAAAATTATATTATTACAAATCATAATATGCGTTGGTATTGAAACATACGTATTTCCATTGTCTTGTTTTAATAATTGAAAAGGTGCGCATCTTATAAAAACACTATTTTGTTATTAAACATTTAATTGCAATATGTGTCATTTTCCAGAAATTCAATTTGTTTATTTTCAATGTTATTTTTTACGATTTGAACTAAAAATACACATCCTAGCATAAAGTGGTTCTAAACAAATATGTAGATATAATTTCGGCTAAAAATTTTGTTAAATGAAATATTATTGTAGTTTGTGTCCTTTTTTGAAAAAGTTAATTTTTTTATTTTTTATATATATTTGTACCAAGTGTTTATAACAATTTTGTAGATCTTTTTTTATTGAACAACTTTTCCCTCTCCATTTTTTATCGTCTCTTGTGTCCTTTTTCCTGAAATTTGTTTTTAATCTTATTTTTGTTTACGGTTCAAAGAAAATCTACGCGTCCTATGTATCTAAAAGTTATAAAGAACACATTTGTAGATCCTTTCTGGGTGAACAACTTTTGTCTATTAATTCTTTTCTTATCTTGTTTCGTATTAAAAAAAAATTAATTATTTTATTTTGAATGTTATTTTTTACGATTAAAATAAAAACTACACCTCCTATCTATCAACAAGTTATTGATAAAAAAATGGTAGCCATTTTTTAGATTAGCAATATGTATCTATGCATTTTTTTCATAGCCTGTGTCGTTTTTCCAAAAATTTAATTTTTCATGTTGTTTTATACGAATAAAAAAAACGCATCCTATCAAAAAATGATTGGGAACAAATGTGTAGCTACTCTTTGACTGAAGAAATATCATTTTATTCATTTTTTTTGTATCTTGCACAGTTTGACCGAAAAATGGAACTTTTGATTTTTCATTATTTTTTCTGCGATCAAAATTTGAATTTTGGATTTTTCAAGAAAATTCAAATAGTTGTTATAATAATCTTGTACCGAAGCGAAATTCAACCCGATAATTCCGTCGAAAGTTATCGTGTTCACAGACGAAGACAACAGCTTTAACACTACTTTGAACTTTTTTCACGTATCTGTCGTCGTTTGGCGTGAAAAGGGAATATTTAATTTTTGGATAGCATTTTGTATGGATAAAACGATAACCGTTGGTCAAGGAATGCTGGTTAACGAACTCGTTCTTTCTTTTACGGCCTAAAAAAAGTGTGGCAAAGCGCGATTTGATCCATTCAATTTTTTGGAGTTATCGTGTTTACGGACGGAGAGACAGACACCATCGCCAAAACTTGATTTTCGGCTTCAAGAGAACTCAAAACGTGGAGATCCGTTGAGAAACTGAGGTGTGAAATTTCTGACAGTTCTAATACTCTCTCAATTCTAAATGATGAGAATGTAAAAAGAAGAGAAACTCTGTAAGTAATCATGTAAAAGATATGAAGACAACTGTCAATAGATAAACTCTCGTTCTGAACTGCATAATTGAAAGCGCTTTTCATTTTAGATGCATGGTTCCGAAACAGTGCAAATGTACTCTCTGCCTTCAGAAAATACAACACAACTATTTGTTTGCGGTTTCCTCTAAGTGATTTCCCGTTTTTCACGATTTCTGTAATAGAATGTCAAATCTGCTATCAATAATGAATGTCATTGTCTTTCACGTCTTCTCGAAAAACAAAGCGAAAAAGATAAGATTATACTTTCATCAACAAAAAACGTGGAATTGAATTTCAAACTCAAATTAAAAAAAAGGGAGCAAAACTTAATATTTTTCAAATCGTTTAAAACGTTAAAAAGATTATCAAAAAGTATATTTGCATGAAGAAAACTCGAGTGCGTTATTCTTTTTAACAGAAGTTTTTATTGCAAATAAAACATTTGAGTTTGTGTTAAAGGGAGGAAGGATGTTTGTCTACAATTGAGTCGTAAGTCTCTAAATACTATTCGTAGAAACGTTTTCCTATGACTAGATGTCGTAAATAGAGCCAATTTATAGATGAAGTGGCGGTGATTATATTCTAAATTGCAAGTATGGAAAGAATTGAACATTTGAAATTATAACACATAAGTATTTTATTACATGGATTACAAGGATTACATGTTGTTTTCACAAAAGATTTCATACTAGAGCGTTGATCCGATGAGGCTCAGGACAGATTCCTGTATGTAGTACTACGGGAGCTTGAAAAATTATTATGAATTTTTATTATAATGTAAATAATCATATCGTCTCAAAAACATGATACTTCTTAAAAAATGCTGTGCATTATATTTGAAATGTATACTTATAAATTTTTCAAAGTCATCTATTTCGCACTGAATGTTTTAAAGTAAAAATTTATCATGTTTAAAGCATTCGAGATTAGTATATTTCGAATTTTAAGCGTTTGAAAGTGAACCACTTGTAAGAGCAGCATTTTATGATATTCAAAAAATTAATTTTCAGAATATAAGACAATGCCTTGATACACAACTGACCTATGGTACATTTTATCAAGCAAGCGTGAAACTCTTCAGTCATAGTCCACTGAGTATAACCATCAGATACACAAAGCGAATAATGTTGTCCATGCTAAAAACGTACATATCTTTTTAGTTGCAAATTTTGTAGAAAACGAATCGTTTTCCGGTAAGAAAGAGACCGTGTAAATTTTGTTTTACTCACTGTTTGACTTACTGCGCATTCCCAGCCACACAGAATATGGGTGTTTTCCTACAATAAATATAGTTTTCAGTAGCAGAAATACTATTTGTCAAAGTTTTTATAGTTTGAGAATTTGCAAATGCACTCGAATCCCATAAAATTGAAATGTTCGTAATATTATACGGATATTCCCACCGAAAAAACAAAATGTAATCTTTACAGCGATTTTAGAGTAATCTTCACCTGCAACAAAAATTAACTTCACGTGGTAAGGTTTACCCACCACATGGGAAATGGTTACCATGTCAACTCTATTAAATCTTGTTTTGTTTCGATGCGGAAAAATTAAACTTTATCTACTTAGAAATGACACGCAACAAATATTCACTTGTGTTTTTTCTGTGCCCTGAAAAACGCAACACTAGCACTTTTAGTAGGCCAGTATTTCTACAATTAGCAAGATACTTTTCCATATTTTTTTCGTGTGCTAATGTTATTGTTACCAGTTTGAAAAAGAAAAATATTGAATATCATCAATATGCAAGATAAAGGCATCCTGTATTGTATATCATATATCAATTTTAACTGACTGTACTGAGCAAGGTAAAACTCACATCTTTTGGTGGATACGTTTCAGGGGTATGAAAAATTATAAAGTCAAATCCACAAACTCCATCCTTTATCTTCACGACTGAAATAATAATATGAAATAATTATTAATGCTTATTCTAGTTTAAATAATCATATCGTCGTAAAAACCTAATTCTTTTTAAAAAATTGTATATGAAAATATTTTTATTCTAAGTTTTGAAAGCTGTTAATTTTTAGTTTAAAAGGCTTTAAATTTTATCTTGTACCATTTTTCAGTCATTTAAAATTTTTTAATTTTAAACGTTCTAATTTTAAGAGAGGTACATTCTTGAATTGTAAAATTGATTAATTTTCAGTTTTAAATGCTATGCGTAGTGACATTATTTAAATTGATAAGTCTAAGAATGAAAATTTCTCAATTTGTATAGCCTCTAAGACTTTAAAGATGTACAATTTGAAGTATTTCTCATTCACATGTTATTTAATATCAAAGAGTTTAAATTGCGATTTATTCAATTATTTAAAATTTTTAATTTAAAATTCAAAGTGTCTCGTAGTCCCAAAATTCGGGATGATTATTCATGCATAGAATTTTTTATCATATCGACCCTCGTCACGCAATATACTATTTCATGAGCTTGGCTAGTCGTCCTGAATTTTCGGGACGACTAGTCCATCCCCTTTTCCAACTCCTCCAATTTTTCAGGCCGACTACACCCAGCCTTTAAAATGTTTGATCCTAAAAGTTTATTCAAGTACTTTAGGACATTTCATGTTAGAATTAATTATTTGACTAAACATTGGTTTGAATTTGTTTTTCAAGTATAAAATATAATTATTTTCAAGCGATACCATTTCGAGAGATTTAAAAATTAAGCCAAACTATTTCCGAGGTTTCGATATGTTCTTTATATTCAAGATTGTTTAATTTTAAATGATTCCAGTTTCAAATAATATAATGTTGAAAGTTTGAAGTTGAAAGCTGATTAAGAAGTTTTTTTTTCAATTTACAGTTTTGAAAGATTTAAAAAAAGGGGAAAGTCGTAAAACTTTTATAATATTGAAAATCATTCTGACTTTTTTATTTGATAAACTAAGGAGCTCAAAGACTTCACTAATGCTCGAAATTAAACAATTGCAATTGTAATGGATTGTAACAATTTTATTATTATTACTGAAACTCATATCAGAAGTCTTATATTAGAATATTAGGCTTCTTCTTTATTCAAAATATTTAAGTATATATAAGAACAATATTTCCTATTACACTTATGTATTTTTAAACTTTGAATCCTTTGAATACTAAAGAGAACAAATTAAAAAGAACTGTAGTGAAAAAAAACAAAAGCATCTCTGCGAACCGACGTTATGCTGCGAACACTAACTCGTCGATTATTATCATTCATAATATTAAAACGAAAAAAAATTTCCAAAAAACCAAATTAAAATTTTTGTTTCGTTTTCGATATAATAAACTGACGAAAAATAAAACGAATAAGCAATTTGATTCGATTTACTTTATCACGTGATGCTTAGAACTCCCTCCCACCGCCGTGACCAATCGTGATCCCCCCCCCCTTATAGCGTCACCAGGTTTATGGACGGCTCCAAGGAAGGAAGACAATTTCGTTTTGAAAGCGTCCGAGGTTGATATATTTCAAATTTCAATCGCTCAAAACGAAACCATTTGCAAAAGGTGGTATTTCAAGATATTCAAACATCTAGTTCTCAAAAAGTAAGAAAATATCTTGCTACATAACTGTTTAGATTACATTTTTGCAAGCATTTAAAATGCTTCAACCCCACAGTCCCAGAATTAAAACCAGTAGATATGCAAACGCCGCCGGTGGGTCCTGGATGCTGAAAATATATATTTATTCAGTTCACAATTTTGGAAAAACTGATCCGCTTTCGATATAAAAACGACTGTGTAATATTTGGTTACTTACAGGGTTTCCACATCTCTGGACACACATAGCGGGAGTTCGCTACAAGAAATGTAATTTCGGTTAGCAGCAGTATTAGTTAGCAAAGTCTTACAGTTTGATAGTTTGCAATATCACACAAATTCCATATAATAAAAAAATTGATTGAAATATGTAGATAAATATTATATAGGAATTTAAAATAACTGTTCTGAGTAGAGTGTAACTCACCCATGGATATTTATAACGGGGGGGTTCCTGTCCAAGAAAACAGAAACATTGTTAGTATCTTAAATATGACATCTTGTATTATATATAATAATTATATGAATTACAAAAATAAGAGGTCTTGAAGAAAGTGAAACTCACAAAAATTTTTGGAGGGACTTCTCCACGAGTTCTATCATTCTGCAAGAAATATCATTTTGGTTAGCAGAAGTATTAGTTACCAAAGCTCTTACAGTTTGATCATATGCAGTGTAACACAAATTTCATATAATAGAAAATTTTATCAAAATATGTAGAAATACAATATATGTGGGCGTCCGCATGATGAGGGCCCTCATTGTCGTTATGGAGTTAAGTATCAGGGCATTAAGCCGGATAAATTCCCGGCGTTTCAGCTACGAAATAAACCGTCTAAGTTAAAAAACGAGTCCACGAGGCATTTTTGAAGTTGGAACTTCGAAAAACAGGTTTACGAGAAAAACCGGATCTATTTTTTCTGCGTACATGGAATATACATACTTCCGACTATTATCTGGATATGAGTATACTCCCAATTAATTCACTATAGGTCCCAGTATCATGTCGCACTCAAACTCAAGAATAATAATTTTCACCCCCAACCTAGAAAAACGCGCATATCTTCTAAACTATATAGAACCAGCGAAAAAGCCCTTTTCAAGCGGATGCTCACATGTAGAAGTTTAAAATAACTGTTTTGAGTAAAGTGAAACTCACGTTTGGTAGTATAAGACTGGCCTGTTTAGGAAAACAGAAAAATGGTTATTATGCTAAATATGAAGCGAATAAAGACACCTTGTCCACGGAGAAAATGGATGTTTAGATATAGAATGTAGATGTTCAAGGGGAAAGATTGCACCGCCTAATATGTAGATGTCCATGCCGAACATCTAATATCTTTTTGAGATGCTAGGCGCGAAAATATGTTTATGTTAAACTGAAACACATTCACAGGTTAAAATCGTCCTGGAGCATGTGCATCGCGCATTGTAATTTCACAACCATATTTTACGGTTATTTTTGCGATATCACAATTATGAAATATCACAATTTTGGAACATTCCCAAAGGACCAAAATTAGCTATCTTTAATTAAAATAGGATAACGAATTTTGTTGGTCTCACGACGAAACTAGGTTCTTAAGTTTAAGGTTACATACATTGACTCTAACACATTTGGCACAATGTTTGTAAATTTAAAATAAAATTTGAGTAAATTTAAAAATAATTTATAAATTTGTTCCTTAAATGATAAAAAATAAGTAAACTCCTTAATTATTTACGGCCGTTATTTTACATAATCATCATGTAATATTTTGGATATTTCAGTTGAACATTCCGGATGTTACAGAGTGACATCTCACTTTTTAATATCTACAAAGCTCACTCTGAATATCTAGATTGCTGTCCTATAGTTAAACATAAAATATGGTAACCCTGAACATCTAGATGTTACGTTTAAACATCCATTTCTCTGCGTGTATTATATATAATAATAAGAATTTTAAATAATTGATCTGAGTTAAGTGAAACTCACTTCTTTGGATGTAGTGAGACGGTCCTGTTTAGGAAAAGAGGAAAATTGTTAGTATCCTAAATATGAAGCGAATAAAGATGTCTTGTATTATATAAAAGAATTATATGAATTTTAAATAACTGTTTTGAGTAAAATAAAACTTACAGGAGGTCGTTGGTTGGGGGGGACTCTGGGTATTCCTCCAGTGGTTTCATCATTCTACAAGAAAGATCATTTTGGTTAGTCGGAGTGCTATTAATCAAAATGTTCATATTTTGATAATTTGTAATTGCACACAAATTCTATTTGATTGAAATTATTATTAAAATAATTTCGATATTCACTGATAAAATTGATAGTAGCGCCTTTAGTGAGTGACTAATTCTATATTCAATAATGGTGATTCTCTGCGTGGTGCAGAATTTAGTGTCCCTGGTCCTACAGGTATTAAAAATTAGCTTGAAAGACGATATTTCACCCAGTTGTTCCAATTCTCGGACCTTTTCGCACTGAGTATGCATCGTGTCAGCAACCGGATTGGTTACTGTTGACGCGCTTATTTGAAATGATTAAGTGTGCAAGACAATTACTTAAAACGAATAATATGTAATTGTAAAGTGCATTAAGATGTCATGAATTATTTTAAATGATTATTCGTTATAAAAAAGGTATTTCTTCCGTTGAAGTTGATGCCGGTGATTTATTTTTAAGAGTTTCTAATTGACAATTGATTTGCACATTTAATCCTTTCAAATAAGCTCGCCAACACTCAGTCTACTACTAGTCTTTCAAATAGACTGACGCACAACATGCTCGGAGCGTTTCTGTCGACAGAAACTTGTTTTGGTCCATTGTGTTACCTCAAACTGACGCAGCAGAATAATTTTAAGAATGATAAAAAAATGTCTCCCAAATTAATCTGATGGGAAACTTCAAGTGTATAGAACGATGCGAAAGTAATAACACATCCCGGGTAGAAATATTTAGTCTTGATTTTGTTTTGAATGTCTTCAATATGTCTTCAAGACCATGGTGCCTGGTTCCATCTCACCAGCTAGACATGGGAGATATACAGAGTTCTCTTGCATTTATGGCTGTGGCTGTGTCAAGACAAGATCAGGTAGACTTGTCTCAAGACAAGAAGTGTAAATCTTGATAAATATACCGAATTTCTCTTGAAGAATATTATATGGCCAATTTGTGGGTTTAAGATTTGCCAGGGTCAAAATTACAAAAGTTTTCGTTTGTAAATTTTATTGTCGATTATACCCCGACCTCTATAAACTATGGACCACACTGGTAGGGCCTGCTCTTTCCAGAAATCAGGTAGCTAGGTCAGGACCAAACTGTTGACATCCGCTAAGGATTAAAATTTTACAACCGATAAAACTTGTAATTTTGTCGTAACTAATTTTCCATAAAAAGATTGAAACTGTCATTTTCTACAAGTATCTAGTAAACTGTTGGAGATAGGGAAAAAATGGACAACATTTTCAGATTCGCCATCCAAAGAAAATAATTATTGCAGATAAAACAAACTTATTAATACATAAAAAATAAATACAATAAAGATAAATAATATAAACATACTATAAAATTTGAAGATGATTAGTGATGACTTTCAGAGGCCTTGGTCTCAAGACATACATTTTGTCTTCAAGTTGGAAATATTCGTCTTAACCCTCGGAAAACACACTGGGTCAATTTGAACCACAAAAAATTTTTGATCAAGAACTTTTCAAAGAAATTTGAAAAGTGGGCGGTCTCTTAGGCTCTGATAATATAGTTCGAGGTCCCAAATATAGTTTAGAGCGCTTGCTATAGTCTGCAGAGCGGTCAGTCGTCGTTGAGAAGCGTTTGAAATCGGTGTTGGGTCAGCCTGACCCAGGTGTGCACCTAACGTTAATGTGACTCAGGAACAACAGCTTAATCGGAAACAACTTGAGAAGAGAACAAGATGTGGGCTGTGTGGTTACCAAAAGGACAAGAAAACAATAAATGATGTGTTCATCTTGTTTGCAGCCAATGTGCGATGACGATCGTGCTTACATTTGCAACGATTGTGTCGGAGAAGAATAATATCAATATGCTTATAATTATCCTTATAATGCTGTAATTTTTTTAAATAAGTATCAATACTTTTTTACAGAATATATTCAAGTATTTTCTTTATTGACATGGTGAAAGAAAAACTTTTTTATCGTTTTTTATAAAAAAAAAATGCACCAACTTCAAATTTCAAAAAATTATCTTTTTTGAAAGGTACAGTATAAGACTATTTTTTTATTATTCTGGCATACTTTGAGAGTTTCCATATACATTTTCAGCTTAAGATATTGAAAATGAAACGTAAACGTCAATTTAAAAAAAATCGTGAATTTTTTAACCTTGTTAAAGACATCGAAAATAGTTTAATGTTCTCAGAGGGTTAAGATATCAAAAATAGTCTGGTTCCGCCTCACGAGCTAGACATACAGAATAACTTGAAATTGTCTTGGATTGGTCTTTAATCAAGACAAAATCAAGACCAAATATTTTTACTCGAGGTTCGACCAAATTTGTAGGACTTTCTATTTTTGGACATTCAAAGCAATATCGCGAAAGAACGATTTCCAAGACAAAATGTCTGTAAAAGGACCAACCTTAAAGACAAGGGATATACATATCATGACATAGAATAAGAAGGAATTGAAATAGATAGGCGAAAAGGCGGAATTGACAAAGAGATGGAGAACAATAGACGTAGATAGACAAAAGACAAGGGACAACTGATGTGAGACAGGGAAAAGGGGATTGAAAGAGGTTAATTGAAATCAGTGGAAATTCACTCAGTATCACTGAAATACTTCGAGCTATTTGAATCATTGAAACTTAACTGATGCTAATAGCCAAAAGTACGTTACTGATTTTGAGTTTAATTCCACTGAGAAGCCGTGAATTTTCACTGATTCGATTTTAAAGAGACAGATACGAATCTGGATTGACAAAGAGATAGAGACAGGCGGGAATAGACGAAGGATAGAGAATTTGGAGTTGAAAGGGATAGTATTACAACTATAGTGGCAAAGGGGTCGAACAAGATGAACAGGAATGTGCGAAGGATATGCAGGCATGGAGAAAAGGGAATTGAGAAAGGGATATGATAGATAGAAAATAAAGAAAAAGAGCGAGATAGAATCTGATATAGCTGGATAGAAAAGAGTAGTAAGGAGGTTAGTTGCACTCGTATTGTAACATTCATAACACATTACATATAATCATAAATGCAGCTTCAACCCTTATAATGAGTATATCTTTTCTATTGGAACTATAATGTTAAAATACAAACCATTTAAATATTTTAAAAAATTTATATTCGTAAGAAAATATTTGCACTATATATTCATTGAAAATTAAGGAAGCAATACAAATTTGATATTGATAGAAACTTCACTTTTCATTATTTTCGTCTTTTTCCTATTTGTTAATTGCTTCCAATACCTTAATAATCTCTTCAATTGAATCACATTGTACTTTTTCGAACTTACTTGGACCAATTTTTCCCCTGCAATATATTTTCCCTTATAATGATTGCATCTAAGTGTCTGTGTCTCAGGACGCACGGTAGAAGTGAAACTTCGAAAGAATGTTTGAGTGGAGTTTACTGTTGGAATAAGGAATTAATGGAATTTATGGGATTTGTTGTATTTCTAGGCCTAGTAAGATTCAAATATTTGCCTATTCAAAGGTTCAGTTAAAATGTGTACTAATTGTTCCTCAGATTTCGCATAGTTAAAAATGAATTTATTTTCTTCATATTTTTCGCAAACAAAATATGCAACGTCCACATGCTTTGTTCTTTTATGAAATTTTCGTTTTTTTATTAATTTGATAGCACTCTGGTTATCGACGTAAACAGCTGGTAGGCTGTTCTGTGAACCTAGTAGATCTTTTCCAAGTCGATCAAGTAAAATTAGCTCGTCTACAGTTTGATACGCTGCGATGTATTCTGATTCCGTCGTCGACAAAGCAACACAACGTTGCTCTTGCGAATTCCATGCAATGGGTGATTTTCCCAGTTTGAAGATGTATCAAATTGTTGATCTTCTGGTATCAATGTCACCAGCGAAGTCGGCATCACTGTCGCAACAATCTGAGTACTTACTCCTCCATTGAAATGTGAACCAAACTCTGACGTTCCCTTGATGTACTTGAGAATTCGTTTAACTGCAGTCTAATGGATTTGCTTGGAATTTTCTACACTGTTAAAAATGTTTGGAATTCTCCAACACTTCTACAATACGAGCGTAAGGTAAAATTGCAAACACGGTATTGGAATGACGAAATTCCAATACATGTATTGTAAGTGCTGTAAATCGTCAAGTCACCGACGAATATTCCAATACATGTATTGTAGCGTTTATAAGTCAAAAATTGTGCACAAGAAATTCACGGAATTAATGGAATTCATGAAATTTAAGCAATTCACAAAATTTAAAGAATTCGCGAAATTCACGGAATTTGTGGAATTAATGGAATTCACGGAATTCATGAAATTTAAGGAATTCACGAAATTAAATGAATTCACGGTATTCATGAAATTTAAGGAATTCACGAAATTAAAGGAATTCACGGAATTCATGGAATTCACGGAATTTATGGAATTTATGGAATTAATGGAATTCACGGAATTCATGAAATTTAAAGAATTCACGAAAGCACCCCGGACACATCTATGGAAAATATGGTCCCGGTAAAATTGGCTAAAACTGTGGTATAATGTAGTCTAAAATATCCTAATCAAATAAAGTCCTTAGACAATGGGTCCAAAAAACGCCAGGTTTCGAGATAGGAGGGACCAAATGTCACTTTTCATGGACGCGAGTAGAGTTCCACGTACCCTCGAGAACATGGCATGAAATGACATGTCACACGACATGGCATGACATGACACATCACATGACATGAAACATGACACAGGACATATCATAACACATGTCATTTGTCATTTCATAATATGACAAATTACATGACACATGGCATGACACGAAATGACACATGACGTTACATGAAATGACATGAAACATAACACTGCACATGACATGACATGACGCATGACATTACGTGACACAAAATGACACCTGAGCTTACATGAAATGGCATGATATGACACATGACATGATACAAAGCATGACAAATCACACATGAGATGACACGGCATGACACATGACATGACACATGACATGACACATGGCATGACACAACATGACATATTACATGACATTTCATGCCATGTCGTGTTATGTGTCATGTCATATCTTGTCATTTATCATATGTCATGCCACGTGTCATGTCATGTCATCTGATATGTCATGTTTCATGTGATGTCATGTGTCCTCAAGGGTCCGTGGACCTCCTCTCGCGTCCATGAAAAGTGACATATGGTCCCACCTATCTCGAAACCTGGCGTTTTTTTGGACCCATTGTCTAAGGACTTTATTTGATCAGTATATTATAAACTACATTATACCACAGTTTCAGCCAATTTGACCGGGACCATATTTTCCATAGATGTGTGCGGGGTCCTTTAAAGAATTCACGGAATTCACGGAATTTATAAAATTAATGGAATTTACGGAATTCAAGGAATTCATGAAATTTAAGGAGCTTACGAAATTTAAGGAATTCACGAAATTAATGGAATTCACGGAATTTATGGAATTAATAGAATTCACGGAATTCATGGAATTCATTCAATTTGAGAAATTCACGAATTTTAAGGAATTCACGGAATTTATGGAATTCACGGAATTAATGAAATTTAAGGAATTGACGAAATTTATGGAAGTCACGAAATTCATGGAATTCACGGAATTCATGAAATTCGCGGAATTCATGGAATTCGCGGAATTCATGAAATTTAAGGAATTCACGAAATTTATGGAATTCACGGAATTAATGAAATTTACGGAATTCATGGAATTTATGGAATTCATGAAATTGATGAAATTCACGGAATTCAAGGAATTCATGAAATTCATGGAATTCATGAAATTCATGAAATTCATGGAATTCACGGAATTCATAAAATTCACGAAATTCGCGGAATTCATGAAGTTTAAGGATTCACGAAATTTATGGAATTCACTGAATTTACGGAATTATCGGAATTCACGTTTCATGAATTCCTTGAATTCCGTGAATTTATTGAATTCCATGAATTCCCTGAATTAATTAAATTTCGTACATTTCTTGAGTCCCCAAAATGCAATGAATACCATGAATTCCACGAATTGTTTGAATTTCATGAATTCCGTGAATTCATTAAATTCCATGAATTCCTTGAATTCCACGAATTCATTGAATACTACGAACTTCTTGAATTCCGCGAATTCCATGAAATCCTCGAATTCCGTGAAATCCTCGAATACCGTGAATTCTATTAATTCCTTGAATTCTATGAATTCCTTGAATTCTATAAATTCCTTGAATTCTATGAATTCCTTGAATTTTATGAATTCCGTGCTTTCCTTCAATTCCTTGAAATGCTTGAATTCTTTGAATTTCGTGATTTCCTTGAATTTTGTGAATTCCTTAGATTTCGTGAATTCCGTAAATTCCTTGAATTCCATCAATTCCTCGAATTCCGTCAATTCATTGAATTCCATGAATTTCGTGAATTCCGTGAATTCCGCCAATTTCGTAATTTCCTTTAATTCCGTGAAATCTTTGAATTCCTGAAATACTATGAATTTCATGAATTCCGTGAATTCGGTGAATTCTGTGAATTGCGTGTATACCATTAAGCGATTTCCCTTTCAGGGTAGGCGTGACACTACCCGATTCGGGTAGTGCTTCTAGGTGGATAGTTTCTTGTAGTAAATAACTACAAGTGTGGGCTCACCACACCCACGACCGGCCAACAGCACGCAGTATTCCCGAACGGTCACCCATCCAAGTACTAACCGCACCCAACACTGCTTAACTTCAGTGATTTTACGAGAACTTGTGTTTTCAGCGTGGTATATTCGTTGGTTATTTCCGTAAATTCCATTAATTCCTTGAATTCCATAAATTTTGAGAATTCAATTAATTCCGTGAATACAATGAATGTGCTGAGAAACGATTTACATTTTTTTTTTAATTTTTCCGTTCAACAGGAGTCGAGATATCCAGCCGCCAATATGATGAAGAAGTGTTTCTGGCTACTGGACTTCTATTGTAAAATTTCAATACATGTGAGGTATCCATAACAATACCAGAATTTGGAAAATACAACATTTTGCATTGTAGCGTTATCTTACGTTTCGGAAATAAACTTCCAATACATTATTTGGAAGTTTGCAGCAGAAATTTGTAACATTGCAATTATGAAAAAAATGTCAATCGTGTATAAGAAAATTACTATGTTGCGTATGGCAAATTTACCATACTTCCTGAGTCCATTACAGGTTGTGATTTGCACACGCTCTCTTAAACTGAATCAGTGAAATTGTCACTGGTTGAATCAGTATTTTGAATTATCACTGGTGAACCAGTGATTTTTCCACTTTGACTGGATGAACCAGTAAGTGATTTAAGTAAAATAGCGCTACTGATTCTACCAGTGACGCCAAATGATAGATTGGACCAGTGCTATAGCGCTTCACGCGGGCAAGACACGAATCTCCAGTCGTCTGGTACGCACGCGCCGTCGGTTACGTCTTGACATTTCTCGAGTCAAAATGAACCTGATTGTGTACTAGCGTTTGTGTTATAAATATTTGGCGCCTGCCTGCAATAAGCAGGGGATATAATATCTTTCGCTTGATAGTGGGCGGCCCCTGGCCACTTGGGTTTGACCTTGAGCGACGCGACACGTTGAAATAACGACGGGTCTTCCCACAATTAGGCGCAACATATTATATCCCTTCATATTGCAGCCCGGCCTTCATTTATTTTAGGGAGGGAAAGTGCGGTTTTTAAAAGATAATTTTACAGCTGTTACCACAATAGTGTTGAATGGTAAGTGCCATACATAAACAGCTGACAGGCGACAAGGCGTACGACCAGGTGACTACTGGTACTGAGAAACCAGTGAACCTCACTGATTAAACCAGTGTAGGAACTTCACTGAATGAACCAGTGAATTCTCACTGATTGTCAGTGATACGCTTTTGGCTGTTTGAACCAGTGAGATTTCACTGGAAATCAGTGAGCTTTCACTGGTTCGTTTTAAGAGAGAGGAAAGTTAGTAAAATCTCCACGGAAAGTCAGCGGGATTCTCAACTGGAACTTGTGTAGAATTTTCGGCGATTATTTGCACGTGAGATATTTCATGATGTCTTTCTTCGCTCTTTGATTTTATCCAACTTTACCTTAATTAAGACAGTGAGAAAAAAACTTATTTGAATTAAAGGAAATTTCTTTGATTCAAAGAAATGGTAGAGTAGAAAGTGGCTGATGAAATATTTCTTCAGATTAAAGAAATCTTTTGTTTGGATCTAAGGAACGCAATGCTTAAGGCATAGAAATACTTACTTGACACTGCAAAATATTCGTTGAGCGGAATAGATTTGTTATTTACTGTAATAAATAAGTATTTGATATGATGGGTAAGTTCCGCAATGTAAAGAAGTATGGTGTAAGTTCAAGAAGATAATTATTACATACAAATAAATGTAACTCGAACTCAGTAAAAATTTTTTTTGAACCAAATATATGATTCTTTGCTTCAAATAAGCATATTTTTTGTTGAGATAAACATTTCTTTGCGACAAAGAAATTTTCTTCAACGGAAATAAATATTTATTTGTTTCTAAGATGCGGCATATTGTTTTTAAAAAAGACGTAACAGAGTTGATAAAATATTAATTGACTCAAAGAACAATTTACTCAAAGAGAAAAAGTTCTCCTATTGTTTAAAAATTTGGAATAGTTGAAGTACAAAAATTAAGCAGGCCTATTTATTGAAAAAAAAATATTCAATGCAATTATAATGATTATAATTTATAATAATATATTTATTTTCATTTTCACGGATTAGGAAAAAGAATTTCAAGCAAGACCAACTGACCAATGCTTAGCAAGACCGATAAATACCAATCACTACATATTTCAGATTATATCTACGGTGAAAATGTATGGCTAACTTAAAGACTGAAGAATCCATTTCTATTGTGAGACTATAAACTTATTGGGCACAAATCGCTTCACTCTATTTATTAAAAGAAACATATCTTTCAAGTGAATAAATTATTACTAAAGTGAACAAATTACTTTATTTGACTAATGACACGTTCTATTAGAACAACAGTATCAATCCCCTTATATGAAAGAAATATCGCTTTGAATTAATTAATATTGCTTTCATGTATGTCAATATTTCTTTGATTCAAAGAAACCAAAATATTTGTTTGACGCATCGATAAATTATTTATTTCAAATAAAATGTTTTTTAATTCAAAGGTTCAAAATCATTGAACTGAAAAAATATTTCTTTGGATGCAAAAGCGAGATTCAAGGAAACTAGGTTCTTAGCTTTAGAGATATCAATACCTTGAGTTAATTATCTCATATTTTGAGGTCAAGAAATATTTCTTTATTTCAAAGAAATGGCGCCCAAAGAAACGATTTCTTTGAATCAATGCACCAGCTTGTTGCTTCTAAACAATATTCAGTACAATTAAGTAAACGGTTTTTTTGGCTCAAATAAATGCAATCAAAGAAATGCATTTCTTTGGATCCACAAATTTTTTTTTCTCAGTGGACCTATCAACATATTTTATTTCTCTTGTTAACAGAAAATAACATTTAAAAAATTATTTTATCTATGAATTAAACAATTTAGAGAATAAACTGTCGTGACTTGATAATACTCTCAAGTGATTTATAGTTATTTCATCTCAATTGATATAAATTGACGCTTCTATTAAGATGGTTCGGTCATCTTGAAAGAATGAAAGATGAGCGACTGACCAAACAAGTGTACAAAGGTAAAGTAAATGGCAGAATGCCTAGAGGTAGACCGCCGAAAGAATGGTTAGAATCGGTAAATGAGACATTAATCCGAAGAGACGTAAGAAGCCATAGAAACACAAGAGCTTGCATGAAAAAATGCATGGACGTGAAGGAAGCTAGAGTAGTATGCCAGGACAGAAAAGTGTGGCGACAAATAGTTGGGTGATCGCTAGAGAGATTGATCAGCAACCTGGGTCGGAGCAGTGT
>CAKNYM010025169.1:0-12331 GCA_932195095.1 Andricus curvator
GTGAAGACGCAGCATCCTATCAGCGATTACTATCGATGGCCTGGATTGATTACCGGAAAGCTTTCGATTCAACCTCCCACAGACTTATCATCTGTCTGTTGGAAAGCCTAAAGGTTCATCCACACATCGTGAGGTGCATAGAGACACTAATGCCGCTATGGAAAACCAGATTTACTATCTCATCTGGAAAACACCGTGTGATCACTAACAGTATCACCTTTCAGAGAGGTGTGTTCCAGGGCGACACCACGAGCCCTCTCCTCTTTTGCCTCACACTATTGCCACTATCTCTCGCACTTCGCCATTCCGAAGGGTATCTCTGCGGCAAACCTGGAAATCGAAAGCATAAGGTCACTCATGTATTTTACATGGATGATCTTAAGATCTATGCTAGGAATCAAGAGAAACTACATCTAGCTCTAAAAATTGTCAAAGAGTACACTCAAGAGATTGGAATGGAGTTCGGGTTAGAGAAATGCGCCAAGGTTAATTTGAAGAAAGGAAAACTTAATGGCATCCCCGAAAATCCTGAGCTCGTTGACAGAAGCGCTATACGACAATTTTGCGCTCGAGAGACCTATACATACCTGGGCGTGCCACAGAGCCGCATTCAGGACGTGACATCTATAAAGGATACTCTCCGATGCAGATAAAAACGTCTCATCCGACGGATATGGTCTTCCGAACTGTACTCTATTCATTTGAGTAGTTCCATGGACGAAGGACGAGCTGAGATCCCTCGATATCCGGTCCCGAAAGGTTATGCACATGAACAAAAGCGTGCACCTTAATTGTTCTGTTCCACGACTTTACATCTCACCCCGTCAAGGTGGTCGCGGAATACTGAATCTTGAATGTCTTCACAACAGGATTATTCTGAGTACAGCACATATGGTCGCAAATGGGCAAGACCCTCTTCTTAAAATGGTCAGGAAACACGAAGAAGTGGGCAAAGGGGCGTTTCTGTACAAAGCAGCGGAGGAGGCTGCTGAAACACTCGGCCTTGACTTCAATATTAGGGGTGTGCAAAATGCATGAAATCTTATCCATCTTGAATACTCACTCCTGAAAGCCCGAATTAAGAAAGCACAGGAGAAAAACTTCCACGAACAGCTTCTCGACACGAGGTCGCACGGCATCTTCCACAGAAATGTGAAGATCAGTCGATGTCGTATGAGCTAACGTATGCTTTCCTTAAATCACCCGGATTGAAGTCGGGCACGGAGGGCTTCATTTTGGCATGTCAAGACGGTGTCATTTCCACTCTAGCATACCGTCACCACATTTTGAGCCAAGACATTCCCGATGATAGCTGCAGAGCGTGTCATGCACACCCCGAGCATCTAGGACATATACTATCTAGTTGTCCAACTCATTCGGGAACGACCTACATCCAAAGGCACAATGCGGAATTAAGAGTGCTTTATTACCATCTTTGTCACTCTTATGGCATTAGCCCAAATACCTCTCCGCTAAACGCTCCTAGAGAAATAGAGTCAATTGCAGAAAATGAGAAGTGCCGCATCTACTGACATAGTTCTTGACTTCGAGAAACGAACCATATTCGTTATCGAATTTTCGGCACCAGCGTACAAAAACGTCACAGCCAAGGAGAAAGAAAAGAAAGAGAGGTATAAAGACATTATAAGGGAGTTGCGACGGTTATACCCGGAATATTCTGTTAAGCTAATCGTCTTGATCATTGGCGCTCTTGGAGGTGCCAAGGTTTCACTGGTTAATAGCCTGAAAAGCATCCCTGCGTGTCAACAAAATGCTGAGACACTTGCGGGGAAAATGCAGAAGGCGGTCGCCCTTGGGTCGCTCCGTGTCCTCAGGGTGCACGAGACTTTTGCCGGATCATCGTATTGAGTTCGTCGCAGACTGTAACCACCTATCTCACGGTGGTGAGACGCGGTTACAGCTGAAATTTTACCGCGATTTCGCTGGCAGCGGGTGCAACTTTTCAGATTAGCACCCGCTCCCGGCGAAATCCTGCGGTTGTCCTTATGACAAACTTTTAACTATATATATTGCCTGGAATAATATCCATAAAATATATTAGAGTAACATTTCAGTTATTATTTCTCTTTGCTTGAAACGTCTTGAAATAATTGAAATGTAAATTATAGGTGACGATTATTGGATTATTTTAAATTATCAATTTAAAATTATATTCCACTTAAAAAAAGGAATAACCAATAGAAGTTAATAAAAGTAAATGAATTTAATCTCCGACTTGAAGGAATAAAGAATTTGATCAGGAATTTTGAGAAATTGAAAGATTCCTGCGAGAATTTTGCATAACTGCTCTAAGCTTTCTAGATTCTCATTGAATTGAATCGAATATGACTTGAAAGCGCGATAGGAGGAAACTACAATTAGTGAGCTTCGCGTTAATTGAAAAGGTGCACACAGAGTCTTGCCAACTCTGATTCTTGGCTTTCTTCTTTTTTTCTTGTCTTGCTTCTTTTCATTTCATACTTCAACTTTTGTACCTTTAGCACAGAAATTCAAGACATATAGGGGGTTGTTCGTTGCATGGAAAGGGGTTGGTTTGATCGATTTTACGGTACTTAGTTGAGCTTGCAACAAAGAAAGAGCTTGGAGATGTGCGGCGAAATGATGGTACTGTGCCCTGTGATGGAAACCGGAAGTCAGTGACGACAGACCTCCGAGAAGTCTTTCTCGAAAGTACTTTCAAGATAAGAGTCGCTTTATTTTTACTATTTTCAGCAATGTTCATCGTTCATGAGTTTCTGTGTTTACTGGCCTTTGAGGATAAACAGTGAATTGAAATTGAGTGAGGGTCTTGAATAGATTCAATGCAATATCAGATAAGAGATTAAGGCGTTCTAACAATTGAGAAAGATTAAAGGGTGAGATGATTTTATCGTAGTAGAAAAAGAATAGATTTCGTGATTCCAAAAATATATGAGATAATTGACTGAGAAATTTTATTACGTTTCACTATCACTTTAGCAAGAAGGAAGATCTTCAATTTGGATTTATAGAGGAGTCAAGTAAGGTTTATACCTGTCAACCCGGGAACTTTCCACCGATTTTGATGAAACCTTTTCCATTGTGTTGCCAAATATTTCTATTAAAAAGTTAAACTAAAAATCTTGTTCGGGAATTTGTAAAACCATTTTTTTTTTTAAATTTCCAAAAATCGATCAAAAACTTGAATAACTTGAATAAATTAAGTCCTAGAGCAACAAAAAAACTGTATATATATATATATATATATATATATATATAGTATATGTATTGGGGTTGCTGATTATGAATTTGAGGGGGGAAAATTCAAAATGGCGGACCAAAAATGTTTAACATTTATAAACTTAAAAAAATAAAATTAAAATAAATGATTAATATTTAGCATGCATATTCCTTAAGGCATAAGAAGTTGATAAAAAATAATTTTGACCCGGGGTGAAGTGTGAAAACACCCTTAAATCGTGGAAAACACCCCCAAAAAATGGTTTTTGAGGATTATTTCGAAAATGATGAATCGGAGAAAAATGAATTTTTACAGACAATTTGTACATAAAATATGCATAAGAAATTATGGTATTCACGTTTCCTTTGTCAGCCGTATTTTCCGTGATATTCACCCTGGGAGTAGGGGGTGAGTTGTACCGCGCAGGCCGTACGCTTCTTTCGTAGCTCATATCTCGAAATGGGGTCGTTTCTGGAAAAAAGTGCACGTTACTGAAATTATGCAGAATTTTCCGCTCTATAACTTAAGGTCAATGCATTTTTATCGATAAACCATCTCATTTGGATATATGAGCTATGCCAGGAGCGTGAGACCCGCGCTGTCAATTTCATCCCCTACTCCCGGGGTGGATATCTCGGAAAGTATGGCTGACAAAGAAAAAGTGAATACCATAGTTTTTTATGTATATTTTATGTACAAGTGGCCTGCAACCCTTTCCGAAATAATCATGAAAAACCATTTCGGGCGGGGTGCTTCATTCAGAAGAAAGCGCTTCTTCAAAGCCATCTTCAAATCACTTTGTTCAATTTTTGCATAATTATTGATTTATTTTAATTTACCATCATTAACTACTCAATTATATAACAATTTTAATCAATTATGACATTTTTAAGCGCTTTCTTCTGAATGAAGCACCCCGCCCGGAATGGGTTTTCATGATTATTTCGGAAAGGGTGCATCGGGCAAAAAGGAAATTTTGCAGACAGCTTGTACATAAAATATACATAAAAAACTATGATATTCACTTTTTCTTTGTCGGCCATACTTTCCGAGATATCCACCCTGGGAGTAGAGGGCGAGATTGACAGCGCGGGTCTCACGCTCCTGTCGTAGCTCATATCTCCAAATGAGATGGTTTTTCGATAAAAATGCATTGACCCTAAGTTATAGAACGGAGAATTCTACATAATTCCAGTAACGTGCACTTTTATCCAGAAACGACCCCATTTCGAGATATGAGCTACGAAAGAAGCCTACGGCCCGCGCGGTACACTCACCCCCTACTCCCAGGGTGAATATCTCGGAAAATATGGCCGACAAAGGAAACGTGAATACCATAATTTCTTATGCATATTTTATGTATAAGTTTTCTGCAAAAATTCATCTTTCACCGATGCACCATTTTCGGAATAATCCTCAAAAACCATTTTTTGGGGGTGTTTTCCACGACTTAAGGGTGTTTTCACCCTTTACCCTGGGTCAAAATTATTTTTTATCAACTTCTTATGCCTTAAGGAATATGCATGCTAATATATACAGTGTTTTTGTTGCTATATGACTTAATTTATTCAAGTTATTCAAGTTTTTAATCGATTTTTGGAAATTTAAAAAAAAATGGTTTTTCAAATTCCCGAACAAGATTTTTTGTTTAACTTTTTACTACGCATACTTAGCTGTACAATGCAAAAGGTTGACTTAAAATCGGTGAAAAGTACCCGGATTGATAGCTTTTTGATTTTTAACGTCTAACGTGACTCCTCTATTAGTACGGACTAAAAATTATTACAGAGACGGCCATGAGAAAGTATTGTGTTTGCGCCTCTTAATATAATTTTTAATTCTAATAACAAATAAACGTAACAATATAGTACATCCCCATATGTAATGCATAAATATTGTTTTGAACATTAATTAACGATTTAACTATCTTTTATTTGAAAATTAGTTGATAAATTTTCTTCAGCAAAATACAGAAAAACGGTGGGATCATTTTTTTTGGCGCTCACTCCTTTTTAAAAATATTCTCAGCTAAATATATATATTTTTTAAGTAATTAAATAAAGGTCATTTTCTTATAGGTCTTTAATATAGAAAAAATCTTTAAAAAATACATCATTTCAGTATGCATAGTTTGGGAAATATTGAATGCAAAATAGTACATTTCGTGACTAGTGTGGACTGACGGCCTTTTTGAAATGAGCGCAATGTTTTTGTAACGAGCCGTAGGTAAGGGCGCCGTAGGCGCCCGAACCGGAGACGAGTTACAAAACCATGGCGCGAGTTTCAAAAAGAAAAGCCGTCAGTCCACAGGAGTCACGAACGATACTTTTCAGAATAAAATCATAAATGGTGTGATTTCATTGTCTTAATGGAAAAATGCAAAATCACGTTTTGAGTCGGTGAAGGTACGCATGAGCTCTACTGCATTTTTGTTCTAACGAGCGTGAATGAGACAACAAAGTATAATGTGCGAGGCGACAGGAACACGCTATACTCTTCTTTAGAAACATCGACTCACGAATCCGCTATGAATTCTCTTTCTATCTTTGTCAACCACGCTTTCTCTCTAGCGTTACGAAAATACACGGAGCACGCACAAACAAAGCTTTTTTTTGAACTTTACGTCACGCCGTGCTTACTGAACCCTATTTTGTAACTCATCCAACGCAGCGCCAGTCGCCGCTCAAAAAGCGTACTTTTGCGTTTGTTTGTGGAGGCATGAAAACACGCAATTTTTATGATTGCGTTCTGAAAAGAAATATTAAAGTTACATGTTGTCTGAATTTCCATGCTATGTATGGATAAGTTTGTCATCGAATAATATTGAGTCATGGCTCTGTATAATCTATGATTTAAGTTAAAAGGTGAGTAGTGCGTCTGATTTTAGCGGCTATGACATTTATCGTAAAAATGAGCTGTCAGACCCAAAGATGAATAACCACTATTTCCGTGTGTATGCATATTACTTTCTATGTATAGGTACGTTTTTTCACAAGAAGAGGATGTAAATTCTGTATCGTGTTACCAAATATTGGAGAAAATCCTTCAAAAAGCCAGATGTATTGTGGGATAATCTATTGAATACAATTTTTAGAGATAATTCAATGATGAGCCAGTCTGGCTGACACATCGATGCATTTGTTTGTTACAAAGTTTTGGTGGCTTTGGGTAATAAGTACCAGTGCACGTCCACTGGGAGCGCCACATTTTCCCTGAACACAGACAAGTCTATCGTCAATGATGAGAAGCAAACAAACTTAGTAATGACTTTGACTAGCCCACTGCGATGACGTTAGCAGTTAACACATATATTTTTTACATGTTTTATAGTTCGACAAGCACTTGTACGAAAAATGATAGTTGTGTCTGAAAGTGTAAAATACGCAGAATGTAAATCTACGCTTATCAACTTTTTCCGGCCTAACAGTCTGTTTATATTTTGAGCGCTATGTAGTGTTAACCTTAGGTGGCTCGCACGATGTCGTTACAAAAAAACATGACAAAAACAATTTTGACATTTTTCTATTATTCAAGGCGAATTATTGTTCTCGACCCTTCTAGAAATAATCAATTGGGCACGATTTAAAAAAATTTAGACTTATCAGAAATTCATTCGTTTGAAATCGTTGCTAATCGGCACACTGTTCTGTAAATCAATTTAAATTGATTTCTATTGCGAGTAGAGGTTATGATTCTATTCCAAATGTTTCTAATTGTTTTCAATCGGGTACGCGCTTGCGCAAAGAAGTAAGATCAGACTTAGAAATTTTAAATCTATAATAAATAACAAACATTAAAATTAATTATATATTGAATTGTTTATAGTTATATATATATATATATATATATATATATATGTATATATATACATTTGCGGCTTCGGTATACCTAACCAAGAAAAATTGTTCAAAGTTTCAATTTGTTACAAATGTGAAGAAAGTTATTCCTACGATTTTCTACGAAATTTATTCAAATGTTCAACTTTTATTACCAAAAATGCACGCATCGGTAAAATTAAAAAAAGCTATTTTTAAATAAATTTTCCAAGAAAAAATGTAATTTAAAGACATTTTTTTGAAATTTCTCATCATATGAAAATTTTGTTTTAATTATCTTAATATTTAAGGGTATGTGACAGACATAAATACCTACATTACCGATCTCACTTTTTCAATTTTCCGAATTTTTTTTTGAATCTAAGAACTTTTTTTGTAAATAAAACATCGGACTGAAACTTTGGAAAATGTATGAGAAGGTAATAAACTACGTTTACGTACTTTATTCGAGGAGGAATTTCACAAAAAATTGTTTTCGAAGAAATTAAAACTGGGTGCATTTTTTGAACCTAAGAACTTTTTTTTATATAAGTGAAATATCGGCTTCAAACTTTGAGAAATGCAAAAGCCGACAGTAAAGTACGTTTATGGCTCGTCTACCCTGGCGGACCGAACGAACGGAACGGATACGCTACAGCGTATCCTTATAGTATCCACATCGTATCCTCTCCGTATCATGCAAGAAAAACTCATTAAAAAAGAAAGATTAACATTTCACTTGTTGAAATTCGGATTCTACGTGAAATTTTGAGTTAAAAGGTCACAGAGTAATCGCAATAGTTTTTCTTGCAACATTAAAAACTTTAAAAAAATATAATACTTATCGATGACGTGCGCTGAAGGCGACTTCAAACGCATCGTCGTTCAGTAGCAGTCAATATGCGTTATCCGTCGACGATGCGTTTGAAGTCGCCTTCAGCCCACGTTGTCGGTAAGTATTATATTTTTTTTTAAGTTTTTAATGTTGCAAGAAAAACTATTGCGATTACTCCGTGACGTTTTAACGCAAAATTTCACGTAGAATCCGAATTTCAACAAGTGAAATGTTCATCTTCCTTTTTAAATCAGTTTTTCTTGCATGATACGGAGAGGATACGATGTGGATACTATAAGGATACGCTGTAGCGTATCCGCTCCGTTCGTTCGGTCCGCCAGGGTACATCTGAAATGTGGGTTCCACGCTGTCAAAGCATGATGATGCGGTTTTCTTACAATAATATTTTTTTAAAGTTGTGTCCAGCATAAAGGTTGAGTGAAATATGTTGTTTCAGTGTTGCATTATGTAAGTATTGAAATCGTTATTGGCCTCGTTTAGTGGCCGCCAGACTTAGCATTTTTGTGCCCATCGCGAATACCGACCGAACTGGCAACCGGAGTTGACATTTAGTTGGAATTTTTCTTTTTGCATCTGTAATACTCGAATGATGTACATAAACGTACCTTACTGTCGGCTTTTGCATTTATCAAAGTTTGAAGCCGATATTTCACTTATAAAAAAAGTTCTTAGGTTCAAAAAGTGCACCCAGTTTTAATTTCTTCGAAAACAATTTTTTGCGAAATTCCTCCTCGAATAAAGTACGTACACGTAGTTTATTACCTTCTCATACATTTTCCAAAGTTTCAGTCCGATATTTTATTTACAAAAAAAGTTCTTAGATTAAAAAAAAAATTCGGGAAATTGAAAAAGTGAGGTCGGTAATGTAGGTATTTATGCCTGTTAATGATATTTACTGTCCTCGCCTTCGGCTCGAACGTTAAATTCTGCATCCTCGTATAAAGTTCAACTTTACTGCCTGGGTACATAATCTACTATTTATCCTATTATTTCAAACAGTAATTCTAAACAAATGTCGCACTAGTTCATCGGGAACTATGTATAATTAAGTGAGCCGCAGACAAATAGCACATTGTATCAGTTTTAATGATCTCCCAAACCGAATTACTTCGTCAGAAACTAATTTGAAAACAGTATCTTTCCTTTTAGAGAAGAGTATTCTGTGTGCTTAGGTATACGCGACCATCATAAATGCAGTTTTTGAAATATTCACCTGCAATTATTTGATTTCGGATCAATTTGAAATCAATAAATTCTATCAATAATAATACAGATGAATATTAACAAAAGTTGTTTACATTAAAAAAATTATAATTTGAACCTAAGAAACAGCTCATTTCTTAACATAATTTTTTATTAATGTAATATTATTACAAGTGCATATTTTATCATTTTAAATGGGCCTGCGCCTTTCGGGACTTGCGCAGTTGAAAAAGACGTGTTATTGGTCAAAAAGTTTTCGCATGCGTAGTACGCACCTTTTTAAATCGGATGCGGCGGGCGTTTGTTTTTTCGCGAAAGATAACCGCTAAAGTTTCTATTCGTGTCGCGATTATTGTTCGAATTAATTCTGCATTTCGTTTGTGAATGACACAGTCAATATAGAGATCAGACATTCAGTGTTAAGTGCTTAATTCATCTTCAAATTTGAAGAATGTGTTATTGTAACTTCGGGGACAGACATTTAAAGCTAATTATGTAAGCATCTTTAGTACCAAAATATTGGTTTCTACTCATGAGTTTTAGAATCCTAAACTCAATACAAATGATTCGCATAAGCATAAATCAATAGCAAAATTCTTTGGTCATTTATTTCTCAATTTTTGTGTGGGAATTTGTATTTCGGGACATGTTATCGAGTGGAAACTTGAGCTATATTTTAATTTTAATTTTTATTTTAATTTAATTTAATTTTAATATATTTCTAAATAAAAACAATTAAAATTTGAAACTTCGCGAAAAAGTACTTCAATGTGAGTAATTTATCCTAATATTAGGGGAGCGGCGGCGAATGCGGCGCACATAAAGGAAAATGCACGATTAAAATTCAAATATAAAGTAAGATATTGTAATAAAATATATTTTGTTTAGGCTAATATCTTACCAATGCTCTATGTATGGAGATAATTTAATTGAAGTTCATTAAAACAGTTAATTAATGTGTTTTCCAAAAAGTGCATCTGCGCCAAGTTGTCCTACCTTGTTTGGTAATGTGGCGCGTTTCGATTTCAATTCATAATGATTGAATAAAAAACAAATTATAAAAAAAAATTAGTAAAATCTAATAAAAATAAGATAAATATATTTAAGTTTAATATTATTGACATATTTGAGGGATTATGTCTGCCGAAATTTGAGGAAAAAATGTTTTTTTAACAGTGCAGATTGTCTCACAATAATTTGAGGAGTGCTACAAATGTTGTATTTTAAGATAAGCTTACAGACTTTTTATAAACAATAAATCAAAATTATATTAACAATAAGTAAATTTTATTCTTTTCCAAAACAGTTATAATGATTCAACATTCAAATAATATCATTACTCTAAACCTTCTAAATATTTATTCTGTCAGAACAAACCTAACCCGAAAACTGGTAAAACGATTTCAAAATACAATTATTCTAAAATAACTCTAAAATACACGATAATTATTGGAATAAAACTTTTTTATACATATTAGAAATGAAATATTATTACTTTGAGTAAATATATGTCTTACCTTCTAACTAAAACCGGCACTTTGTTACTACAAAATTCTCGGATCAAAACAAACCACAAACTTGTGCGCCAAGTTACCTGCCGATTTTAGTCCCGAATGCGCCATATTAGTCGCATGTGAATAGTATTTAATACAGACTTTTTACATAAAAGTTTATTATTTTTACTCTTTATTTTTACTTATTATTTTAAATGTTAAACTTTAAAGCATTCAAGAAACTCGGAACAGTATATTTCCAAAAAATTTTATAAGTTTACACGAAATTTCTGTAATTTTTTACTTGGTTTTAGGTACTCTGACAATACAAGCGAAAGAACCAAAACTAATTTTTCGTCATAAAAATCAGGCAATTAATTTAATTATCACAATTTTTAAATAATAATGTAAGGTTGAAAACATATATACATGTAATGAAACTATCTCCACCAGTAAAAAGTGCGTTAATATTCGAAAACTCGAACGCGCCACATTAGCCTCCGCGCCGCATTAGCCGCCGCTCCCCTATTCAGCAAAATCAGGTCGTCTATCCTACCTGCGGAATATTAGGGAACTTTGATATACCTGGAAAAATGTGGAACTGTCAGGGATTTTTTTTTTAAGTCATTGAGTATTTTTGAGAGCGTGGTTAACTTTGTTTAAAATTGCAATATAAAATTGAATAAGAATGATTCTTCATTCATAAAAGTAGCTTTATATTACTGTATTCAGCTAAGGTAAATAATATTTGTGATTTTAAAACTTTTTATCAATGTCTACTTCTTTTTACTCTTTGTAAAACTCATTTCATGAATGGCTTTAGTTCACCCTTATTTCACGATTTATTATTATGTATGTTGTATATACATTTTAATCTATAAATCCAAATATCTTCTAAACTACCCCATCTACATAAAAAACGGTTCATAGGACATAGGGGGCCATTTAACTGTACCATTAATTTTAACCTTGAGGTCAATTTTCAAGGTCATTTCAATGTCAAGACGATTTTTCAAAATGGAAACCTCTATTTTAGACTGCAGATTTGAATAGAGTGAAAAATTTTACGTCAAAAATGTACCATGGAAATCTTGTCTTTGTGACCTTGGAGAGGTCAAAAATTCATGTCAAATATCCAAAAAATGATCAGATGCCCTTTTTCTGAATTCACGTGGTTTTCTGGGTAAATCAAACGTTTAAGATGCTTTCAAAAAGTCGATAAAATGTAAAAGTGTGATTTTTAACCTCTCCAAGGTCACAAAAACAAGGTTTTCATGGTACATTTTTGACGTAAAATTTTCCGCCCTATTCAAATCTGCAGTCAAAAATAGGGGTTTCCACGTTAAAAAATCGTCTTGGCCTTGAAATGACCTTGAAAATTGACTTCAAGGTCGAAATAAACGGTACAGTTAAATGGCCCCCTATTTCCTGGTCAACTTTGGTATGAACCGTTTTTTATGTAGATGGGTTAGTTTAGAAGATATTTGGATGCATAGATTAAAATGGGTCACCCTGTAAATGCGACAACAAGATGCTTTTATGTTTAGACAATATATTGTGAATAAAATTGAGCAATATCGAGTATTGTGTCATGATTTTTATGATTTTTGAACTTTTATGAATAAAAATTTTATAGAACAAAAAACAAGCGTATGAGAAAATATTAAGAAGCTTGAATTATTTTCATGTTTATTTTTTTATTTTTTTTTTTTTATGTGAGAAGTTGTAGGCTCCGGAAGCTACG
>CAKNYM010025172.1:0-23146 GCA_932195095.1 Andricus curvator
TGCCTGTGATTTTCACCCTGTTCCGTTCGATTATTTTCAAGTGGGGGCAGAGATGAATTTTCTAATTTTTTGGCATCGAGATTTTCGCAAGGGGGATCTTTTTGTGAATTACTTGCTTGCGGAGGAAGGGACGGAGTTTCGGGTTTTGATGAATACCCATTTTCGCATGAGGTATTTTTTTCTCTAGTGTTGTGACCAGAGCTCTCATCTTCCGTTAACAGCAAATTCCCCTGTTTAGCAATATATTCTATTTCTCGTGCGCGCTGAGCATTTTCACTATTTAAAATTCGTAATGCATCTTGAATTTGCTTTTGGGAAGTTTCCATACTAATCAATTTATCGATGATAAATTTCATGGGGTCATCCATCATTGTGGGTACTTCCTGCGAACTGGACCCTAAATCTTCGCTAGACATTTCCCGAGTCGTGAGGAAAGGATTAGAATCGGGATTAAGATTGGCTACAAATCCTTCACTTGTTTCTGATTCTTCCATCGAGTATTCTACTAAGTTCTTTCTATAAGCTGAGAACGCCAGTGTGAGGTAGTGTTCCAATCGTAAAATTCTAAACTTGTTCGTTCGGATGAAGACGCAAATTATTTTTAAAAAAATATATATTTTTTTTTTTGATTTTATAATCTAAACGTAAACGTTTGTTGAAGGAAGAAGCCGCGTATTGCTTCTTACTATTTTCGAATAATTACAATTTTCATCTAACTTACACAACAAGAGTTTGAGAGACGCTGGCGCAGTTGAGAATCGATGGTAGGCTGGCTGACGTTGGCAGGATCAGGCGGGATGCTGCAGCTCCGTAGGCTGACAGCTGGCCGGAAAATCGGGAAATTCTTTGCCTCCCGCGGTGTCTCCCTTGAAGAGTGACGTCGCTCCTTTCTTAAGAGTCACTAGTACGTTCACTTAATTTGTACTATTAGCGTGATCTCTTTTGGCTAAAGATTAATCGTTTAATGATAATCTTTATATGCCCTGGTAGTTCACTTGCGCTATCTTTAAAAACCTCGTAGGTTTTCACAAATATGGGACTATAATTCCACAATTCACAAAACTTCACTTAAATGAATTAACTGCACAGATTCTTTATTATCCCCGAAGAACGTCGTATCGATCAAAGGGATCTTGGCCAGGATCGCCAAAATTATGTGACGGTCTAGTAAATTACACTCTTTTTAACTTGAATATAAGATACGTTTGTTTATTTGACCGAAAGATATACAGAGTGACCTGTTCGTAGACAGGGCGCAAGGACTACTGAGGCCCCGAGGGCCTTGTGTAGGCGTCGCAGACTACCCTTAGCTAGAATCTATGAGAGGGGAGAGTGGTGAAGTACAAGTATTACCTAATTTTATTTTTTACGATTAAAACAAAAACTACGCGCCCTATCAAAAAATGATTAATTAAAAATTTGTAGATCTTTTTTGGGTGTACAACTTTTGTTCATTAATGTTTTTTCGTACCTTGCGTCGTTTTTCCCAAAATTTAATTGTTTTATTGTTAGTGTTATTTTTCACGATTAAAACAAAAACTACGCATCCTACCAAAAATACATTGATTTCAAATTTGTAGCTTTCTTTTGGGTGAACAAATTTTGTTCATTAATTTTTTTTGTAGCTTCTGCCGTTGTCCAAAAATTTAATTTTTTTATTTTTGATGCCGTTTTTTACGAATATAAAAAAAAATACGCGCCCTATCAAAAGGTAACTCACAACAAATTTGTAGAACTTTTTGAGTGCACAATTTGTGTTCATTCATCTTTTTTCGTATCTTGTATAGTTTGACCGAAAAATTGATTATAGGGTGTTTAAGAAGCAACGTTTTTCTCCCCTTAACTTTTTTCATACCGTGCGTCGTTTGGCTTAAAATTTTCATTCTTGTTTGTTTTTTTTTAATTTTGGAAATGCATAACTCTGGTAATTTGTTTCTCGCCGAAAAATGTAATGATGTCAAATTGTTCGTATTTTTAGTACTACGAATAGCCGTACACAGAATTTTCAAATCCTAAAAAAAGTGGTCCCAAAATTTTGAAAATGCTGTAACTTTTTGAATTTTTATCAAAAATAGCTGGCTAACGAACTTGACCTTTGTTTTAGGACAGTAAAAAAGTGTACCAAAGGCCAACCCAGTTTGTCGATTCTTTCGATAGTTATCGTACTAACAGACTAAAAATCTACAGACACACGTACAGACATACATACAGACATACAGGCAGACATATTCGCGAAAACCTGTTTTTCGGGTTCAGAAGGTCTCAAAACGTGGATATTTGACAAAAATAGGAGGGAGGTCAAATTTTACACAAATCTAATTACTAATGGGCCCGAGTGGGGAACCTCATATATAACAACCTTGTGAGGCTCTTCATTTGGGGTGATGGCTAGACAGATTGATCAGCAACCTGGGTCGGAGCAGTGTTGTGGAACCAACGTGTTATTTGAATAAATAACACGAAAATTCTAGATCAATCTAAAAAATCTATACCTCCTTCCCCACATCACTATTTCCCAACCGAGCGAGTCACGCCTACCCCGAAAGGGAAATGGCTTAATGGTACATATAATAATAATACCTTATCTGATTAGAATGTAAAAATGTGAAGATAAAAGTTTGCACGTCTAAAAAAGTTTCAGGAACAATGTGTCTTGTTCTTTTGCCAGATCTTTCATCGTTTGCGAAAAAAATTCATTCTCCCGGCCTCAAAAATGGTTTAGCCATGTCTAAACCTTATTAAACCTTATTAGCATAAGCTTTTCACAAATACTTGAAAGAATAAAAACGGTGGGAGTTTCCAGAAAATATATTTTTTTCATGTTTTCAAAATTTGAAGAAAAAAATAAAAAAGATAAAAAAGACAAACATGGTATAGTTCAATTTTCAGTTAAGAAATTAATTTTCAATAAAAGAACGAATTTTCAAACCAAAGAAATGAATTTTGCGCCGAAAAGATCAACTTTTAACAAAATAAATGAATTTTCAACGCAACATTATTTTCCAAAAAATACTTACATTTTCAATTAAAAAAGATGAATTAAAAAAAAATAGAATAGTTTAATTTTCATTTAGAGAAATATGTTTTAAAGGTAGTAAAATGAATTTTTAACGAAGTAGTTAAATTTGGAACCATACAAATGAATGTTCTGCCGAACAGATGAAATGTCTTAATTTTTACCAAAATACATGAAATTTCATCCAAAAAGGTGAATTAGTCACCATTACAAAAGACAAAGTTTCGACAAAAAATACAGAAATTTTAAACCAAATAGTTGAATTTTCAACTGAAGAAAATAAATGTTCAACCAAACAAGGAATAGTTAAATTTTTAGTAAAAAAATAATTTAAAAAAATGTCAGCAAAATAGTTATATTTTGAAACAAAAATTTCAACTTAAATGAAGAATCGAAATTCAACTATTCCAGTTAAAAGTTCATAATTGTATTGAAAATACATCTTTTTTTTGTTTAAAATTCAGCTATTACAGTTGAAGATTCATCATTTTAGTTGAGAATTATTCATCACTTTGGTTGAACATTAATTTTTTGACCTGAAAATTTAATTCTTCAATTTTTCCTTGGCAATTTATCTTTTTTTATATATGAATTATTCTAGTTAAAGATTCATCATGTTAATTGAAAATTCATAATTTTGTTTGAAGGTGTAAATATTTTTTTGAATATTAGTTTTTTTGTTGCTGAAAATTATTATTATTATTATTTCTTTTTACATTCCCATCCTAATGAGAAGGTATTGGTTTTATATAAAATTTGACTTAGTCCAAATCTCCACGTTTTGAGACCTCCTGAGTCAGAAAGAACGATATTTACGAAGGTGTCTGTAGTCTGTAGCCTCTAGGCACGACAACTTTCGAAAAAATGATCAGATTGGATTGAGCTCTGGTACACTTTTTTAAGACCTAAAAGAAAAGGACAAGTTTGTTAGACAGCTATTTTGGATGAAAACTCAAAAAGTTAGAGCATTTTCAAAATGTTTAAGAACATTATTTTTTGAGGTTTAAAAATTCTATGTCCGGCTATTCTGCCGTGCAAACTAAAAAGATACATAAGTCCAATCTCACTCGAACTGAGAAAATCGAGAAAAACTTTGTGCCCAAAGAACTCTGAGATCGAATAAAATTTTGAATAATCTAGATACACTATTAGGGTAAAAATAATGTGCTCTTTCATATTTTGCAAAAAAAAATTGATTTTTTAAACAATTTCTATTAGAAAATGGACTTGCGATTTTTTACTAGTCGCGGAAAGTGAAAAATACAAGGCAAAAAGAACACAAAGGCACTTGCGGACGATGTCTTTATCGGCGAGCTCGAGCACGGCCTCAAAATACAACATCAAAACATACGCAAGGGACACTGTGTGTTCAACGGCTGTCCCGAACTTACCCGAACGATCGTCGCTAATGTATAGCCGAATCTTGCCGGGACTTATTTCCCTTGGATTTCCGATCAGAGTCCGAGCTATTTCACAAGGCTAAAACGTACGTAAGGGCAAGCGATTCTTTTCGTTTGTAAATTCGCTCCGCACTCGGTCATTTTTACAAGGCAAAAAAGACACAAAGTTCTTTAGGTTCTTTTTGATTTGTATGCTGATGACGTGTTACATGCCTTATACAAATTTTAGGACACGCAAAGTACTTTGTGTATCTTTTTATGTTGTATTTTTCAACTTTTTCGTATTTCTTCATTTATAAACAATCGTTTTTTGCAATAAATATTAATAATTAATAATTTTTATTAACAGAGTTAGACGCAGCTTTTTATTACGAATCCAACTATACCAAAAACTCATTTTTCATAAAAATGTCACTTATGTATCTTTTTAGTTTGGACGGCAGTATTCGCAGTACTCGGAAATTCAAACAGTTAAAAGTTCATCATTTTAGTTGAAAATTCATCTTTTCTGTTTAAAATTCATCATTTTAGTTGAAAATTTATCAGTTTAGTGGAAAATTATTTTTTTTCGACTGAAAATATGTATGTATGTATGCGTGCTTCTATCGTAAGCGGAAGCTTATATTTATTAGCGGGAAAAATGTGAAATTGTCCGGAAATTACGTAAGAAAAATTTAGTAAACACCCTGTTAGAAAAAACATTACATAGCTTTTATTGAAACAACGTTTTTTCATGTTTTTATTATTATTTTTTGTGTGACTTTAAACGCCACGAAAATGTTGTGTTTCATGAACGCAAAATGGTAATATGTTTTTTGGATTCAAGCTGAAGAAACGACGAATATTCTGCTTTCTCCAAAAAAGTGTGTATTTAGCTCAATCCAAAAACATGGTTTTTACATACTTTAGAAAAATTTTAAATTACAAAAAATTTATTTCTCAATTGTTTTGTTACTGTTTAATAGCAAGGATTGCAGATACAAAAAAAAACATAATTTTTGAAACAATAGAATGTTTTTTTAATTTTCGAGGATGGGAATTTTCAAACCTAACAAACAAACAGAAGCGATTAAAAATTTTTTTCTCATTTTTTTCGGATACCGACTTACAAATTTGTGTCCCTGGGTCCGAACTTCCCTCAATTATTTTATTTCTTTCCGCGCAAGAAAAGTTATTTTTAAAATTACTTTTACTTGATATATCTTGGTTTACAAATATTTCCTTTGTTGAACGTTCATTAATTGCCGTGGGAACAGGGTGCCGCGCCAACAAACTCAGCCCTGGGCCTCCACGCCTCTTTCAGTTCTTTGAAAAATTGAAATTTTAACTTATGTTCATATTCTTCTGCCGCTCCTTCATCACCGATCTTTTCGCACTCGCTCGACTTCGGTTCCGGTCGGGCCGGATCGGATGAAGGAGAGTACGATAGATATAGAAGAGCAGAACAGATTGACATATTGAAACTATTCGGGACTACCATGTTACCACCGCCACGAAGGAATACTATTTTCAATCAGACGTTTACATTTCTTTAACTACAAAGGCTTTCGAATTGAAATAGTTCAATTTTTAACGTTAAATTCAGTAAATTGTTTAACTTAGAACAGACACAGTATTGTCTTGTAAAGTCAATTAGGGAGCGTTTACATATTACTTAATATTAAAAAGGGGAGAGGGGGTTATTTTTTCGTTACAGTTTGTTATGTGTGTGGGGGGGGGGGGGTATTTTTAACTAGAGTGCGTAACATTTTTAATTGCCCTAAAAAAGCGATGTTACTACATACCGAGGGGTTCACAGCTCGACCGATGAAGTTTACACTGACTTCAAGTGATTTCAGTGACTTCATGTGAATTCAAGTGACTTCGCGCCAGTGACTTTAGCGAAGGTGTACATCTGACTTCACGAGCTGTTAATCCCTCGCTAAATACATAACTTGAAACACATTGTCGTCGAAAACCGGATTGATTGCGACACTGCGTGTCTTTATTAATAAAGACTTGTGAATTTTCTCCACCATCAATTTTGTATAACGGAATTTCCAAATAAATAATTTTTCTTCATCATAAAATTTATTTCTAAATGTTTCTAAATATTATTGATAGAAGGGAACATTTCAATTGTAAATGATTGTTTAAAATTGGGAAATAATTATGTTCTTAATATTTCGCTACCATATTATAACGGTTTAGGTATAATTTTAAGAGAATAATTTTAAGTGTTAATGATTTCAAAATGTGTTAAAAAAGAATATTGAAGACAAACAAAATTCTTTTCATTTTTCAGGGTTTAAAAAAATTGTAGGTGGACTCGAGGGTAAACTCAATTTCGCAGGGCGTCAAGAGAATAAAAAAATATTCAAACAAAAACTTTAAAAGCTTTTAAAGAATTTTGAAAAGTTTCAAGTGAATAAACGAATTTTCTTAAAATTACTAGAAAAATTTGGAAGATTTTAACACCATTTTTTTTACTTTTTGAATGATTTTCCAAAATTTCAAGAAAAATTCGAGTCAGCTAAGAATATTTTCAGGAATTTAAGAGGTTTTGAATAGATTTAAAATATTTTAAAACTTGTAAGCATTTCCGAAAATGTATGAAATATTTTTTTATTTCTTCCAAACTTCTAGAAGTCCTAAATATGTTTCAAAACGTATAATTTTCAAACTGAAAATATGAATTTTCAACGAAAAATTCGACCAAATAGTTAAATTCCATTTTTTGTCCATTATAACTTATATGGATAAAAAAATGTTCGTGCCAAAAATAATAATTTTTCTAACCTTAAAATATTTATTATTTTCATAACATTTATGCATATTTATGGTTAAAATATTTAAAAAAAAAAAAGAACGCAACGTAAAATTAAGATAGCAATAAAAAATCAGGACATTTCCTGCTAAAACAAAACGTGTGGTTAACCTCAGCATTTAAAGAAGGTCAGTGACCTTTTTCATACGTGATTTGATATTTTCATTCTTGAGGCAACTACTTACCGACTGAGCCTTATAAGAAGCTTACATGCCTTACAGCTTCTGTAAAAAAAAAGCTAGTGGCATAGAGGGCGTACAAACTACCATCAACTTTCAAACTAATTTTCAATTTTTCACCACTTACAAATTATTTATGAAATAAACTTTTTTAATTTCCTAGAAATAAGGTTAGTTCCGGGACATTAGTTACTATGTTTTTTTGCTTCTCCTAAGTTTTTGGCCCAAGATATTGTGTAGTTTGGAAGTAAAGCTGGGGAGAATTGTGACGCACATAACCTCAAAATACACACACATTAATCAAATTTAGCAAAATTATTTTTTTTTTTAATTTTTCCACAAAAGCAGAGTTCGGGGACGTCCGTTAGCATGTTCGCTATCATTCCCCAAATTTTTAAGACAAAATATTTATTATTGTAGGAAAAAAGCCGGGGGAACCTAACACTGTTAAAATCGATAATTTTTTAAGTATCACATACCCTTAAAAATCCGATAACAGCTATGCTGAAGACTTAGAAACCTGCATTATCATGCGAAATTTTGAATTAAGCGGGAAATTCAAAAGCTGCGTAGACTTCGAATTTTCAAGTAGAATTACTATTACCGAATATCCTAGAATAGAAATTAGTCACTCATTAGGGTCATAGGCTACGATAAATTTAGGAACTTAAGAGCGTGAGAAACAAGATAAACCAAATGAGTCAGCAACCCATAAAAATGTTTTTACTTTAAGGATAGTAATTTTATGTGACAATTGTCACTATAAATTAGATGAACATTCACAGAAAAGAAATTTAAGTAGCAAAACAAGTATAGGGATGATTAGTCAGCAACAGTTATTGCGTGAGCGCCGTAGACAAGTTAAAATTTATGAAGGGGTGACACATTCTTGGACTAATTCCCACGCGCCAACGGGTCGTAAAGAGGGATGATTAAGGGTCTCTTAGACAGGATGAGTCAAACGAGTCTATATAAGGGAGATAGCGCTTAGCGGAACGTCCTCAGAATAATTCGGATCTTGTCGAGGTCTCATCTTTTCCCTACACCGAAAAATTATACACGGTTATATACATTTTACCAATTATATTAAAGACCTTTTTAAATTGTGAGAGTGCGTGACCTAATTTTAAACTGAACTGTACAAATTATTAAAGGATAATAATTTTGTTACTCATTTATTAGTGTTTTAATTAACAAGAAAAGAACCTTTCCATCCCAATTTTCAGGCAAACGTTTCTACGTTTTAAAGCAGAAAAGAACCATAATGGAACTAAAATAGAAAATAATTAAATATTAATATTCAAATTTTGGCGGTGTTCGAGGAACTTCAACAACTCAAAAATAGATGGCCGCACCAGGCCCGGACGTAACAAGATTTGGTGACAGTAGCGGTGGGATTCTGCACCTGAAATTGGGATTTCAAATTTAAAAATGTTGAGTGAAAACTGTAAATTTTGTCCGAGTGAAAAATAGTGAAAGTTATAAGTGAACAAAAAGTGATAAATAAGTGTTAAAAGTGTCACGCTTATACAGTAAATAAACAAACAGTGAATGAACAAATTTAATAAAAGCTAAACTATAAATATAAACTATTGATGATAATTTGGATTAGACTTTTGGACGCAAATTGTGGAACCGTAACATTCCTTGGATTCTGGATCGAAATTTCAATCTTTAGAAATCACTTAGTCATCACCTGGAGAGGATTCTGGTTGAAATCAAGAATTTTATAAAGGAAAATTTCCGGATAATTTGGTGTCGCTAAGGGGTGGATTGAGTAGCTCCTTAGAACGGCTCTTAAATTTCCGAAATAAAAAATAAATAAATAAAATATATTTTCAAGAACCAGTTCGGCTAAATAAACAATTTTAATTGGAACTGAAGGATCCTAGCAGAGGTTTTTTGACTGCTGCGGTTTTCCTCTACTGAACGGGATCAAGGTGGATAACGAGAGTCTGCAGCAGACTGATATTCCTCCGTTACCATCAGGTCAAATTAAAATTAAAAATTGACCAAGGAAAATTTATTGGACAACAAAATAAAATTCCTAAGGATCAAGGATTAGAAGAACTCAAGGGAAAGGATAACATAATTGGACATTTGAGGAAAGATCTACTAAAGGACCAGTTTAAGGACCACAAAATCAGCAGGCTGGAGCCTCGCTATTACAACATTTAAAAAGACCAATCAAAGGAATCAACCCTAGGACATCGATTCAGCGGGCTGGAGCTCTGCTATCTACCACAAGGACTACGCTGACTAGGAAACAACAACCTGAAAAAGAAATTTATGTTGGATCACATCAAAACAAATTGTCAACAAACAAGGTAGGCCACGCACTCGTAAATTAAACTCTCACGTTTTGGCGATTTTTGAAACTTTGCAATATTTAATAGTTTTAAATAGCTTAGCTAGAATTGTAAAAAATGAGTGACTCTTCGAAATCGGCTATGTCAAAGGAAATAACACTGGGACAGGACAAACATCTTGAAGATGCGGAAATTTTAAGAAATGATAATAGCGAACAATTAGGGGGTGGAGGTGGTGGCCCAGCGGGACCACAATCTCCACCGATACAAAGAGAAACTTCACACTCATCTGAGTATTATGGAGGTAAAGAAGTATTTTTTAGAAGCCCAGATCAGGGGGAGCCAGTTCCAAATTCCGATAATGATTTAGAATTATTAAATAAAACTAATTTTCCTGCTCAAAGAAGAACTATCGAGGCATTAAGGTTAGCTCGCGATATTATCCCAGAATTTAACGGGGAAAACATGTCTGTAACAATGTTTATAGAACATTGTAGGGCTGCGGTTATAGGATTAGAAAATAATGAAACAAATTATGTCGTAATGCTTATTCGAACAAAAGTAACGGGAAAAGCTAGGCGATATATCCAAGATAGAGTTGGACTAGACTTTGAAAATTTAATGCAAATTTTAGAAAATCATTTCTCACCAAAGTTAGATACGAGTCAGTTAATGCAGGAATTAGCTACGATTATCCGCGAGAAAAATGAAGAAATAGTTGAATATGGAACTAGAGTCAATGAAATTTTAAATAAAATTATCGCTCAAGTAATGAAAAACACACCTGGAGAAAAAGGGCTAGAAAGATGTCAGGAATATAAAGAAAACGCAATTAAATATTTTATGAGAGGGTTGGATCGTGCTACCTTATCTTTTGTTAAAAATAAAAATCCTACAACTTTAGATAAAGCAGTTGAAATCGCCACAGAAGCTGATTTAGAAAACAAAAGTTGGAACAAAACTCACAAAAGATTTGAAAATTCTTCTTTTAAAAATAATTTTGAAAATCGAGAAAATAAATTTAAATTTGGGAACCAGAAACGCGTTGCTCATATAAACAGTGAAATTGAAACACCGGGGCCATCTCGGGGCATATCTCTTTCTTCAGTAAAATGTTATAATTCTGAAGAATTGGGACATTTTAAACGGGAATGCCCAAAAATTTATCAAACAAATGATCCAATTCAAAGTAAGAAACCTAAAATATCTTGCACTTATTGTCATTATACCAACCATACTTTTGATCAATGTAAATTAAAACAGCGACACGATGAAGAACGATTAAATAGAGCAGAATTAGTACGCAAACATAATTTAAACTATCAGCCGAGGAATCAAAAAGGTGTACTGAATTCCTAGAATTAAAATCAACACCCAAACAAAGATGCGTCTTACAAATCTGGGACCCCCAAAAATCAACAAACAACCCCACAATCGAAATAGAAAATCCAAATTTTTATAAAGGAACAGCATTTTTCATGATAGATACTGGGTGCAATTTAAATTTAATTAAACAACATAAAGTTGACTCGAGAACCTGGATTAATAAAAATAAAAGGTATAATTTGATTGGTATCGGTAATAAAATGATTAGTACATTAGGAGAAATTAAAACAATAATAAAAGGTATAGAATCATATTTTCAGATTGTACCGGATAATTTTCCTATAAATCAAGTAGGTATTTTGGGAATGTCATTTTTAAGAAATCAAAAGGCTAAATTAATTATAGGAGAATTAGAATTAAATTTTGAAAATTCAAAAGTTCCTAATATTTCATATTCAACAATAAATATTCCAGCTCGTACTAAGAAAATTGTAGAAATTCCAGTTAAAGAGACTCCTTTAATTGAGGGGTATATTCGGAAAATTAACGCAGGTCCAGGGGTATTTATCGGGGAATCTCTAGTGTCTAAGGTCGGTAGTTATGTACAATGTTACGCAATTAATAGTACAACCAGCGAGATAGCCTTGACTCTGGCTCCCGTTGAACTGGAAGAATGTACAGTAGTATCACATGGTAGGCGGGATGACACATCTGTCTCAGTTGCGAGTGACCCAAAGAAAGAAAAGGCGAGACGGTTCACTGAACTTTTAAAGTTAATTGACCTAAAGGGACTAAATGAAGACGAAAAGCGAAGCTTAATGGAATTATTCGGGGATCATTTAGATTTGTTTTATTTACCTGGGGATAAATTAGGTCCAACTAAACTCGTAAAACATAAAATTATTACCGTTGATAATCAGCCTTTTAATGTTAAACAATACCGATATCCGGAAGTTCATAGAGAAGAAATTCGTAAACAAATAGATAATTTACTTGCGAGCGGAATCGTACAACCGTCAGAATCCCCTTATAATTCTCCACTCTGGATTGTTCCCAAGAAAAGTGATCCAGGAGCCCCTAAAAAATGGAGGATGGTTATTGATTACAGGCAGTTGAATGAGAAAACTGTAAATGATGCGTATCCCCTTCCTCATATTAGTGATATTCTTGACCAACTCGGAGGTGCTAAGTACTTTTCAGTCTTGGATCTTGCCTCGGGATTTCATCAGATCCCAATGGATCTTGATTCAAGAGAAAAAACAGCGTTTTCTACCCCTTATGCTCACCTCGAATATACACGAATGCCATTTGGGTTAAAAAATGCCCCAGCCACTTTTCAGAGGCTAATGGACCGTGTCTAAACCGGATTACAAGGTATAGAACTTTTCGTTTATATGGATGACGTAATCATCTATGCAAGTTCCCTGGAAGATCATGCACAGAAGTTAAAATCTTTATTTGGACGATTAAAAACAGCTGGTTTGGTATTGCAGCCGGAGAAATGTAAATTTTTGCGTAAAGAAATAACATATTTAGGTCACATTATAACTCAATATGGAGTAAAGCCGGATCCTAGAAAAACAGAAGCTGTAAAGAATTTTCCAATTCCTAAACATAGAAAAAAAATTAAACAATTTTTGGGCTCAATTGGGTATTACCGGCGATTCATTCCTGATTTCGCTAAAGTAGCAAAACCTTTAACTGCTTTGTTAAAAAAGAATGTTCCTTTTATTTGGTCTGATTTACAACAGAATGCTTTTGAAAAATTAAGAGATAAAATATGTGAGGAACCTTTATTGCAATATCCAGATTTCTCAAGACCATTTTTGCTTACCACTGATGCATCAAATTATGCATTAGGGGCTGTATTAAGCCAGGGAGAGGTTGGAAAAGATTTTCCAATTGCTTTTGGCTCTATAACAGTGTGTGATGCTGAAATAAATTATAGTACTACTGAGAAGGAACTTTTGGCCATAGTTTGGGCAGTTAAACATTTTAGACCTTATTTATATGGGAGAAAATTTACACTTATCATAGATCATAGACCTTTAATTTGGTTATATGGATTAAAAGATCCAGTTTCTAGACTAGCAAGATGGAAAATTAAACTTAGTGAATATGATTATGTTATTCAGTATAAACCTGGAAAAATAAACTCAAACGCAGACGCTCTTTCTCGAAATCCTTGTGATCTAGATCAATGTCAAAAAGAAATAAATTTTTGTGCAACATTTGACTCGACCCGGATCCGTGAGTGCACCACGAGGGAAGAGGCTATTGAATGTAATGAACAAGATCATAATGAACAAAATAATGAGATTGATAATGAGATAATGAAGATAATGTTGAACTATATCAAGCCCCTTCGGGTACAGCGTTCCGTACGACCCAGTTTCCGATCGCTGCCGAATGTCGGGTAGGGACCCCCGTATCGGCGACCTACCATAGGACAGCACCTGTGCTACTAGCTGTGGGGGAGAGACACTCAACTTCCGGACTTGATAGGGAATATAGGGATACTGCCTTAAAAAATTATCGTCTCGGTGATGAGGCAAGTCTGGGGAGCGGAGATAATCCTGTGGAAAGGGGCGAAATGCATCGACCACATTACTCGGCCACCTACAGTTTAAAACCTATTGCGCCGGTAACTCTCACGAAAGCTAGTCTTAATACGAAACCTGAAAGATACAGGAAGCACTACGGCGACACAGTCGAGGCTACCCTGAGCAGGATGAGGGAGGAGAGTGTCGTAGCTTGTCATGAAACTATTGACGCAAATGGAAAATGTCATGAAACGATTGACGAAAAGGTTGAATGTCATGAAACGATTGACGAAAAGGTTAAATGTCATGAAAGGATTGACGGAAAGGATAAATGTCATGAAACGATTGACGGAAATGCAGCAACCACGGCCTGCACTCGGCAGTGTTGGGTCAGAAGTTGTTGGAGGTTTGAATCAAGAATTTCATAACAAAAACAAAAATGAAACTCAATTGGAGGAATCCTCCGTACTAGTGATTTTAAATTCTAATATAAAATATAACAATGATAAAATTGGTCTAGGTAGAGGCCATGTTGTTAGTTTCATTTCAGCTGATTGCAAGTTAGAATCGGTGGTAAATCAGGAATTGCTTGAATATGAATTGATAAATGTTGACGAATTAAAGAAAGGGGATCCAAAGATTGGAGAGGTGATTGTTTTTGCGCACAATGGTCGCTATGTTTTTAATGTAATTATTAAAAATAAATTTGAGGATAAATTGTTCTTAAATACAATGTCAAAAGCAATTCTAGCTCTTAAAAATGCCGCAGAAACCTTGAATGTTAAATTAATTAAAGTACCAAATTATGATGATAACTTAAATGAAGTTTCTTGGATTACTATCGAACAGATTTTTAGGCAACGTTTTCAAAATACTGATATAATAATTTTAATTTGTTCTGGAAAATTAATTATTCCACCCAAAACTGATCGTGAACAAATTATTAAAGAATTCCACGATTCAGCGGCCGGAGGACATAAAGGAGTATCGAAAACTTATTGGAGAATTAGAGATAAATTTTATTGGAGAAATATGAAGCAAGACATTCCAAATTACATTAGACTTTGTCGCAGTTGCCAAGAAAAGAAATTAGTTAGAGTTAAAACAAAAATGCCAATGCAAATTACAAAAACCCCGAAAGAACCTTTTGATAAAGTTCAAATTGATATTGTTGGGCCTTTAGCGACAACTATTAAAGGAAATAGATTTATTTTGACCATTCAAGATAACTTTTCTAAATTTTCTGAAGCAATCCCAATACCAAATACGGAGGCTGAAACAATAGCAGTCGCATTAGCAGAACAATTTATAATGAGACACGGATGTCCAAGAATAATTCAAACCAATCAAGGAAGTAATTTTATGAGTGAAGTCATGAAAACTTGTTGTAAAATATTTAAAATTGAAAAGATCAATTCAACTGCTTATCACCCTCAATCTTTGGGCTCTCTTGAAAAGAGTCATCACAGTTTAATCGAATATTTAAAACAATTTGGAACAAAACAGGATTGGGATGAATTGCTGCGGTATGCAATTTTTCATGTAATTCGTCTGTGCATGAGTCTACAGGATTTGCCCCCCATACTCTCGTTTATGGAAAAGAAATGAATTTACCGACGAATTTTTCGGAAACTAGACCTCCTTCCACGTACGTCAAATATGTCTTGGATTTATTTCAAAAACTCGTTGATGTTCAAAAAACTGCTGAAGAAAATTTGAAAATGGCAAAAGAAAAATCGAAGAGATATTATGATCAAAAATTAAATATTCAAAATTGTAGAGAAGGAGATTTTGTTAGACTTTTGGAACCCCCATCTATTCATAAATTCGATAGACAATATTCTGGGCCGTTTCAAATCGAACGACTGATCGGAGATACAGATGCAGAAATTAGAATGGGACCCAATAAAACTAAAATTGTACACTTAAACAGACTAAAACTAGCTGCAATACCAATGGATACCTAAAAAAAACAGAAAAAGAAAATTTTAGAAAATATCTGAATAAATAACGAAACATTTATTTGAAATTATTTTATTTAACCATAAATATGAATTCACAACTTTTAATTGTAAATAATAATGAGTAGGATATAATAGATTCTAAATTAATTTTATTTTTCTGGAGATTAATTAAATATTATGCAGTTAAATTATGCAATTGAAATACTGATAAATTAAGAATTATGCAGTTTAAAATATACAATTTAAAATTTTCTAATCAAGATATGTAATTTAAAATCAATAAATTAAATACTAAAGTGAATCAGATCTTAAAAATAAAAATTTACTTTTGTAATTTTAATCATTATTTAAATAAAATTACTTCCCTGCAAATAAAATTTTAAAATATATTAAATAATATATTTAGTTATAATAAATATAATATAATAATAAAAGAAGAAGAATGAAATAAATTAAATATAAAGTAAATTATATCAAGTTTAATTAAAACTTTCATTATTAAATTAAAATTAAGCCTCTAATCAATTAATTTAATTCAAATTTGGCGCAAAAATTACTTTAATCAATAGAGAAATTAATTAGTATCACAAAATAAAAATATTACATATAATTTGAATCCTAAATTGATCAAAGGAATGTTTAATACAAATTTTAAAATAAAGAAATAAAATAAATATATATATATATATATATATATATATATATATCCATAGTAAATTAAAGTCAGATAAGCCATGAATTAAAGAAAAGGGATAGAAGGGCCCAAAGAAAATGCGCATGAAAGCAAACGTAAAAAGCCGATTTACTACGCAGTAATCAATTCGTCGCAGTTTAAGTCGATCAACGACAAAGGAAAGGGCATATCGAGACAAGTGAAAATTTGAAGACAAAGGAAAATGAATCTGTGTAGAGCTTATCAATTAAAAACCGAAATGATTAATTCATTAGTGAACTCGAGAAAAAGTGATCAGAATCAAGAAGTTCGGATAAGTAAAGTGCTAAATACGGGTGAAATTGAGTTGCTCCTCCATGAGGAAGGCGTATACAAAGGAACAAACCACGACGCAATTCAAACCAATGAGCGCTACCAACATGTTGACGGCATAATTTATACCAATACTGCAACATTCTGGCAATGGCATTGCACCTATTGCCAACTGATTATGCGTTCTCCGTGGGTATGTCCGGTGGAGATACATCTCATTGTCCCGACAGAGTTAGCAGAAATTCGAGTCTGCTTGAATTTAAATAATTTTCTTTCTTCTCATTTTCTCTTCTTTCTCTAAAATAAAATTTTTTGTGGATAAAAAGGGGAAAGATCATTAAACAATGGAAAATTTTTCCATTTTTCTAGAGGAAATACCTTCAGGAAAATGCCTGTCTCAAGCTGCGACCCTTGCAGCCAAGTAATCAAGGCGATGGATTGGGCCTTAAACCAAGGCTACCCCCTTCGCCATTTGTATTACTTTGATAGAGACGAAGAAATGATGTTCGAGTTCGTTGAACCAATGACCGAGGAGGGATTCTCCCCAAGGGTTGTACTGAACCTCGATGTAGCCAATCAGGAAAATGGAGGGCGACCGTACCAGGCTGTGGTAACTCAATGCTTTAGAAGCGACCACGTATATTCGGCGGTGGCGCCATCAAACGAGCCCGCAGGTTTTCAATATATATATGTATATATATATTTCTAGATAACCTAATTAAAAAACTTAATAAATTGAAAAAACCAATAGAAAAACAAATAGAAATACATAAATAATTATTGGAATAATTATTTACGTATTTCTGTTTGTTCTTCTATTGGTTTTTTCATAAAAACGCGTTTTAAGGAAAAACGAAAGATAATGGAAGTACGTTTGAGAGCAGTTTTTATTTAAAACGTGTAATCATTTTTATGAATGAAATTTCGTAAATAATACTGCTCCCTCTCTTAGTTTTTTTAACTGTGTACTGCCACGATAATCATCAGGTCGAAAATGATGACAACAAATTATATATCGTCTCTCAAGGTGTATTTACACGCTCTGTCTGCTGGTCGTCAGCCAGCCAACATATCGAAATATTCATTCACACTTTCGGAAAATTCAGTGAAATATAGTAATATTTTAGTTATCTTCCAGTGAGTTTTAGAAGATAACTAAAATATTACTATATTTCACTGAATTTTCCGGAGGTGTGAATGAACATTTCGATATGTTGGCTGGTTGACGACCAGCAGACAGAGCGTGTAAATACACCTTGAAACACTTCTTTACAGGTTAGGTTGTGTAAATTCGGACATGTGTTGACGTTCGGTAAACAACGAAGGAGTAAGAGAGATAGATGAAACACCGTCCCCTTAGCGACGTGTAGCGGGGTAAGACATACAGAGCCATCTAACGAGCCCGCAAAACAGGACCAGAATATGTACAGTCGCGGTTGCCTATACTAGTGACCACAGCCTGGACCGTACGTCCTGACGCAGAGCCCCATCGAGTTGGGTCCTCCTGGTCTATTCTTGCAACATTTGTCCGGAATCTTTCCTCCTCCCGTAGGATATCCGGTAATATCGGTACCTGTAGTTGGGGGTTATTATGGAGCCGGCGGGATGAGGAACTGGCTCCATGTTGCTGGATACCCCATGTGAATGCACTAAGAGAGTGACACCTACGTCTACGGCGATCAAAAAAGGGACAGAAAAGGAAGTTATAGTTCATGTATAAATAAATATATATACGCGCATGTGTGAAGATGAACGCTAGTAAAATTTTGCGGAAAAGTTGAAACAAAGGGAAGTATACCATTAAACCGTTTCCCTTTCAGGGTAGGCGTGACACTACCCGATTCGGGTAGTGTTTCTAGGTTTTTCTTGTAGTTATAAATGACTACAAGTATGGGCTCACCATACCCACGATGTGCCAACAGCACTCATGTCAGTATTCTTGAATGGTCACCCATCCAAGTACTAACCGCGTCCAACGCTGCTTAACTTCAGTGATCTGACGAGAACTGGGGTTTTCAGCGTGGTATGGCCGTTGGTGATTAAATTAATTAAATAAGTGATTAAATATAAAAGGTTATAACGAAATCTAATAGGCGTGCCCTTGTGTGAATTGCGTGAGTGTTTTGAAGTATGATAATTCTGGTAGGAAATAAGGAAAACAAAAGAAAAAACAAATAAAACACGAGAAAATAATTAAAAAAAAAATATATATATATATATATATATATATATATAATCATAATAATAATATCATTAGCGTTAGAATATGAATTCTGTGAGTGTTGCGAAATGCAAAAGAATGGAATGATAATGAATGGGAAAGCAAAGTAAAATTAATATTGTATGAAGTTGTAGGCTCCGGAAGCTACGATCATGGTTCTTTAAAAGCAACCAATCCCGACGCAACTGGAACGTGTACGTCATCCGCTTCTGCTCCTTCTGTCCTAGAAGGTAAGCAAGAGCGGAAAATTTACGCGAGATAACATCGGGCAACACTGTTCCTTGGAGTCAGGTCTCTAGCCGCGGATGATCTTACGCGGCAGACGGGACAGTTGGAGATGAAGTTTCACCTCTGGATTAAGCCATTTCCCTTTTGCGGTAGGCGTGACTTGCTCAGTTGGAAAGTAGTGGTGTGTATATGGGTATATAGGTATAGAGTAGATAGGTAGGGGCTAAATAGGTATATAGGTGTATAGTTAGTTATATAGGTATAAGGTATATAGGTGTTAGGTATAGATATTTTAGATTGATCTGGAATTCTCGTGTTATTTATTTAAATGACACGTTTATTCCGCAACACTGCTCCGACCCAGGTTGCTGATCAATCTCTCTAGCGATCAACCCAAGTGAAGAGCCTCACAAAATTGTTATGTATGGTTCCCCACTTGGGCCCATTAGTTTCCAAGGTCTTTGTTTCAGGCGTCATTCATTCTATTTTCACTCTGTTTATAAACTATTTGTCGCCACACTTTTCTGTCCTGGCATACCACTCTAGCTTCCTTCACGTCCATGCATTTTTTCATGCAGGCTCTTGTGTTTCTATGGCTTCTTATGTCTCTACGGATCAATGTCTCATTTACAGATTCTAACCATTCTTTCGGCGATCTACCTCTGGGCATTCTACCATTTACTTTGCCTTTATACACTTGTTTGGTCAGTCGTTCATCTTTCATTCTTTCAAGATGTCCGAACCATATCAACTGATTTCTTTCCCATGTGTCAACTATTGTCTCTTTTGCACCACATTCTTTGAGGATTGCCTCGTTTCGGACTTTGTCCATCAGTGTTTTCCCGCATATTATGCGCAGAGGTTTCATGCCGATCGCGTTAATTTTACTCCTGTCCTTTTCTTGACAGGTCCATGTCTCGCTACCGTATAGTACAGTCGGTACGAATATAGAATTATGTATGGCCATTTTAGCTTTTTTTGATATGTTTTTATTTGTGAGGATGGACCCTACTCTACCGATAACCTGCTTACCCTTATTTATGCGCCTATCTAACTCCCCATCTATTTTTCCGTCGCTAGTGAACAGACTACCTAGATATACGTACTTGTCAACTTGTTCTAATCTCTCATCATTTAGGACAATGTTGCACATTGTTTTCTCACTTTTTCCCTAAAACACCATGATTTTTGTTTTATCTACGTTAATTTTGAGTCCCATGTCCTTCATGCTTGTATTAAGTTTATTCAACATTCTTTGCAAGTCCTCGACTGATTCTGCCATAACAATCTTGTCATCTGCGAAAGCTAACCCACGTACCTTGACTGTTTGGAGATCTACACCTTCTTCGTCGAAGAGTGCAGTTCTTAGACACTTATCCATGAATATGATAAATAGCCACGAGGACATAACGCATCCTTGTTTCACGCCTTGCATAATATGGAACCAGTCACTCAGTTTCCCATTTACCCTTACGCTCGCTTTACTACCTTTATATATTGTTTTTATTGCTTGCAGGAGCCCTCCATTTACTCCGTACTCTTTAAGGACTTCCCATAGTTTACTTCTATTTACCTTGTCAAATGCTTTTTCTAGGTCAATAAATGCACAGAAAACTTTCTTTCCTACTCTCAAGTTTTTTTCTGTGATCTGTCTTAGGCTAAATATCTGATCTGTGCATGATCTTCCTGGCATAAAACCACTTTGGACTTCCCATATCTTTTCTTCTGTGATTTCCATTACCCTACGAATAAGTATTTTTGAGTATATTTTACTTACCGTACTTAGTAGACTGATACCTCTGTAATTGCTGCAGTTGCTTTTGTCTCCCTTTCCTTTGTATATTGGTACGATAATCGCTTTTCTCCAATCGTCTGGGACTTTTCCCGTCTCGATACATAAATTTATCAATTCGCACAACCTGTGAGGTATGTATTCGCCACCGCATTTAAGCATTTCAGCGCTAATACTGTCTACACCAGCAGCCTTACCGTTTTTCAAGTTCTTCCCAGATAACAATCGTGCGACGCACCGTACTCGCATGCGTGCGAGGCACGCTGTGCGAGTCATAACGCACGCATGCCACCGTCACCTGTCGCAATTAGTGTTGCCGCCGAGCGAGAAATCCCGAGAAACGAGACGGGACGAGACGAGCCATACCTGCTGTCTCGGCATTTCTCGTCTCGTTTTGTCTCGTCTCATTCTTACTCGTCTCGTGGCGTCCTTACTCGTTTCTCGCCTCGGTTTTTCCGAGAAATGCGACAGATGTGCGCTAGCAGAGCGGACAGCTCGCGGGAGCGTTCTTTTGCCACTCTGACGCGCTAATGCTAATTAGCGTTCCTTAATGAATAGGTAAAGTCGAAATATGATTACATATTATACTTTTCTGTTCATTACTGATTAATTTGATATCAAACACGACTATATTTCGATTGTTTCAAAGATTTAACTTCACTCTATTAGTATATCATTTTGTTCTTATGAAACATTTATTTTGCCAATTATAAGAATAGAATATATGAAACAGAAAGGTAAAAAGATAGGTATATTTTCAAGTCCTTTGGAGTTTAAAGAATTTAACACTAATTTCATTTTTTACATTGTAAAGTGGAATTTTAAAATTTTGTGACGTCTAATTTCTAAGAAGGGTAAATAAAATATATTTGTCGGGACATCAAGAAAATCGAAAGTGCGTACCTACTTAAATCACTTTGACTACTATATATTTTTAAAATTTTATGAAATTCAACCCTTCGTCACAGACTATTTTGTTTCCGAAACGTAGAAATGACAAGAGAACATTTTTGTTAATATACCACTAGACTCTTTGGATGATATATTTCCGGAATATTTGTTTTATCCTGATACCTTTGATATCAAACAGGATATTTTTTTATTTGTAAAAACGTTTAGAACAGAAGTAGGTGTCTATCGAAAAGAAAATATGTAGCCGAAATATTTGAAGCTGCTGTATTGTGCAAACAAGGCCAACAGGCAGAACAAATTTTCCGAGGGTATGACAGGTACATCCAGGATTCCAGGTGAGCATGCGATTGCAGCTACTTTAGTGGCTACTTTACAGCTACTTTCGTGATTTACAACTGCAGTGTTGAACTGACGTGTTGAACTGGTGGAAAGTTCATGAGCAGCTTTATCCCAGTTTAGCCCGTATGGCAAAGGATTTCCTTAGCACTCCAGCGACATCAGTTCCAGCAGAAAGACTGTTTTCCCGTGCTTCCTTAGTAATTCGCAAGCATAGAAATCAGTTGAATGCTGAATCGTCAGAGCCTCTGTTGTGATTGAATTCGTGGCTAACATGCACCTTATTAGAGAAAATACTGCAGAAAGTACGAAAACTGCAATAATTTCCATGCACCTATGCGGACTTCAGTCACTGTTTAGCTGGAGCCTTTACCTTTGATTTCCTAGTTATTTATTTTTGTATAAACACGATTCTATAATCTAGTTTAATTGATAAACATCACGTAAGTTGTATCGAAAAGTCATCATTGGATGATGATGTTTGTGTAAAAAATTACATCTCGCTGTTGCAGCTGTAACATTTTTCATTTCGGCAGCGCCAAAAAAATTTTGTAATGTAAAAATGTAATGTAACTTTTAAAAACTTATAACTTCAAAACGCCGTAGCATTGAAAAGTTTTCTTTTGGGTACGTTATAATGTCTATAAGATTCAAAATAATTCGACCAATAACTTGCAGTTGGGCGAAGCCGAAATGAGAGTCAAGAATTTTTTTATCGCAGTCTTGGACTAATAGTGAATGTGAGTTTTGTTTCTTAATCTGCATAATATGCCTCATTTCCACAATTTTTTTATAAGGACCTGAGGATGAAAAAAGTCTACGAGCTCTACAAATAACTTTTTCAGGCATAGAATAACTTTCTTACGTTCAAAATATACTTCCAAAAAACGTTCAAGAACGAGTTGCTGAATTTTTTATATTAACTCGTCATTCTTAACGATCTGATCTTTTCAATTTCTTTGGAAGTACGTTTTGAACATAAAAAAGTTTTTCTATGTTAAAAAAAATATTCGTAATGTTTAGAGCTTTTATTTTTTCACTCATATGAACTCAAATAAAACACCTGCCAATTTTTAAAATTGGGCATATTATGCAGATTAAGAAACAAAAGTAACATTCGCGATTTTTC
>CAKNYM010025174.1:0-16044 GCA_932195095.1 Andricus curvator
ATCGATTTTCGTTAACTGCATGGCCGTTTGTGAGACCCGCGGTCACAGGGTAAATTGAAGTAAATTGACAGTTAGTTTCGTGACAGCTTTGCACTTCTCTTATGAAGACCTCGCTGTGTGAGACTAAATGTTCTCAAGTACAGAAAGAAAGGAGTTATTATTTAGAGTTACTTTCTCAAAATAAATTCTTCAAAATAAAATCTGAGTCAAAAGAAAATTTATCTCGTGACAGCTTTGTACTCTACTTTGTGGAGAGCTCGCTGTGCGAATGAATTTTGGACTAAATTTTAAATTTTAATTTAATTCGAGCTATGATCCACGTTACAGCTTTGCACTCTACTTTGTGGAGACCTTGCTGTGCGGAATCTTTGGCTTTTTCTTGTAGAATTTAGAGGAATAATTCTCTGAAATAAAGTGAGTCTGACTAATCATCTAGAAAGGCATTATTAACAAAAATAAATCCTGAGTAATCATATCTCACTTGAGTGATCCTAATTTTCCCTAAAAAATGATTGACTAATTTATTTAAACTTTAAAAATGAATCGGAAATTACTTCTCATTCAAAGGCCTCCGTATAATTAAAAGCAAATTTGTGTTCATGGTCGGTCAAGAGGAACCCATTCTAATTCCGAGGGTTGCGTTATTAGTTAATCATAATAATAAAATTGTAAGGGCTATTTTCAATACCCTTCCAGCATTGGAACCGACGTCAATAATCGTTTACGATCTGCTGATAAGGACACAGTAAATAGCAAGTTGAACCAATTTTCAATAATTAATTGCATTATAGAAACTGGTCGATATGCAACATATCTATTAAACAAATTAGGACCATAAATTGTAAGAAATCCACAGAATTATGTGAGAGCATTAGGATTCAATTGCTAAAAGGATAATACGAGAGAAGAGAAATGTGACAACTGGTACCCCTGGTGGGACACTCAAGGCAATAATAGTGAAATGATTGCGCAAATAATAATTGTCTCAATGATACTTTACCCGAGAGTAGCGAAAATGTAAAAATAGACGCAATTAGGTCAGAACTCCCTACCGGAAGTGGAGAAGATCCAAAGGATCGGGAATCGGATGATAATGATTCCGATATGGAGGAATTAGATAGAATGATAGTAAGCATAGATCGATTGAAAAAGAACAAGGATAAAACTATAAATATATAAAATAGTCTAATTCGCGTAGTAAAAAAATATAAAGTTAAAAGAAAAGAATTTATCGTTGAGACCGAAAAAAGAAAATCGTCTTTCATAAAATCGACTGCCGAAAAGATTGATAATAGGATGCTTGCGCGGAAACTAAATTGTGAACAACAGGGTACACTGTTAAAAGAACAAATAATGGGCATCGAAGAGAATATGTACACTCTCAAGAGTAAAACAGAAGAACTAATCTCGGAACAAGCACAATTAATAGTTAATAGCATGCAAAATCGCAGACATTTTCAAGATATAGAGGAAAACCAGCAGGTTCTTGAAAGGAGAATTGATCGAGGTACGGGAGGAACAAGGATACTAACTCCATGGATAAGAAACTACCCGATACCTAAGTTTTCGGGATCGGGCAGAGAAAGACCGATGATGTTTTTGAGCGACTTCGAAAAATATCTTAGAGCCGTAGACGTGAGAAAAAATGATTTCAATTTCGTGGTCCATTCATGTTTGGAGGGAATAGCTCGTGAATGGTGGAATTTGGTAGCCACCCCATACGAGGATGAATTCACTTTCAGGGAAAAATTTATTAAAAAATTTATGAATGATAACATTCGCTTCAAAATTGGAACCGATCTATGGATTTTATTATCCGGGTAAATTATCAAAATCTGCGTATGCGATTAAAATGTTTAGCAATGCGAAAGACCTGATTCCTCCCCCGTCGGAATACGAAATTGTTGCAAGATTATCCAGGCATTTCTCAGAAGAAATCAGGACCGCGTTTTTGATAAGGGACATTAAGACTTTCGACAAATAACAATTTTGATTTGAATGACTCATCTCGATACAAGTATAATGATCAATTCGGAAGATATGATAACCCTCGTTATCAAAATAAAGGTAATACTGGTCGTGGGTATAATTATTATTCATCCCAAAATCAAGCAAATAATAGAGATTTTGGCTCGTATAGCGTGAATCAAAAATCATATGGCCAAAATCAAAATCAATCACATCTTAATTCTGAAAATGCATCAAATCGCGGATTCCATTACCAGGATTATAATTATGGAAATAGATCCTCTGATAATTACCAATATCCAGGTCGTAATCATCAGCAAAATAGCTATCAAAACAGTCAAGAGTATCGCGATACAAATAATAGAAATCCCTAGCAAAATTATTCTAATGGACGCGTGGAAGACAATATTTATAAACGAAACCCTAACTTTTCAAATTATGGGAATTCACCCAGAGAGTCAAGGGAACAATTCCAAAATCAAAATAGCGGCACTAATAATCAGATTAGCCCTTTGCAAAATAATAATGCGAAACAGACTCGAAATATAGAAGTCGATGAAAATTCCCATAAAAGGGATGAACCTTATTTTGAAAAGGGAAACGCCCAAGCCTCGGATTGGTAGAAAATATAAATATAATAGAGGCAAATCCGGGGCCTAATAATTTAAAAAGGGCTTTACCATTAGATATGAGAGGTGATCTTCTAGAAAACGAGGATAATACTATCAATAAACAGTTAGATAAATGTCCTATAATGATTCTAAATTTGCAAAACCTTGAAACTAAAGCTTTGATCGACTCTGGGAGTGAAGTAACTTGTATTTCCGAGGCCTTCTACAAAAATTACTACGAAAATTTTAAGGGATGTGAACTCTTACCAATTGTGGGGACAACAATTGTAGGTGCCACCGGAGCTAGGCCAGTAAAGTTGAAACACCAGATATACGCGAAATTCAAAATGGGCTACTGGGAGGGTTCTCATGTATTTTTGATTGTGCCTAGGCTAAATAAGGAGTGTATAACTGGCATTGCTATATTAAAAAGGCTTAAAAGCAAAATAAATCTTGAAGATAAGACAATTGAAATTAGGGATGAATACAAATCCGTGAAAATTAAATTATTTGATGAAGATCCGAAGAGAATGCGAGTAATTTTGGACCCGGAAAACCTTAAAAAAGAACGATATATTAAATGTCTAGGAAAATATTTGGATCCCGAAGAAACTTTTCCAAATATTATAAGAGAAATCGATACGAGTGAGACGTATGACAATCCTCAGGATGAATATACTTTAACTGATATTTAAATACAAGAAAATGCCGCTCAGTGTACGCTGTTAGGCGCGATAGAAAAAGAGCGATTTTACAAGTTCATTTTCCGCTTCAAAAACGTTTTCTCGAAAAGACCAGGAAAAATCTCAGTTTAGGAGCACAGTTTGCAAAAAGATGATGAAGGACCTTTTTTATCAAGAACGTATCCGGTTTCTATGTTTTTGCGCGATAGAGTTGCGCAATAAATTGAAAAATTAACAGAAATGGGCATTATTCAAAGGTCTAATAGTCCGTACATAAACCCTTTAGTGGTGGTATCAAGAAAAGATGGTTCCATAAGACTTTGTTTAGATGCCAGAAAGTTAAACGAAATAATGGCCGACGATTATGAATGTGCAGAACCTACGGAAGTTTTATTTCAACGATGCTCATGTACTAAAGTCATGTCGAGTCTAGATTTAATAAGTAGTTTTGGCAAGTACCATTACATCCTGATTCAGTGAAATATACGGCTTTTCTTTACGAAGGTAAATGCTATGACTTTTGCGTTACCCCTTTCGGATTGAAAACAAGCACGGCTGCATAAGTTCGAACGGGTTGGGAAATTTCGTTATTACTTTTATTGACGATATGCTGTGCACTTCACAGAGTATTTCTCAACATCTAGAACACTTGGAGTTACTTTTTCAGTGATTACAAGAACATTATGTGACTATTAATTTTGGAAAATCACACTTCTTCCGCCACGAAGTTAAATTTTTAGGCCACATTTTGACACCAATCGGAATCAAACCTGACCCAGATGAAATAAAAGCGATTAAGGAATTTCCTAAACCCAGAAACCTAAAAGAATTACGTGGATTTTTGGGGGTGATAAACTTCTATACAAAATTTACCAGGGAGCATGCACATGAAATAACGCCCCTATTAGGATTATTACGCATAGGCGTAAAGTGAATCTGGGATTTGAGAACAGAGGAGGTTTTAAAACGAGTTAAGGAGTTATTTTGTGATTTCATTATCCTATCATATCCGGACCTGAATAAACCGTTTTTTTTTACAAACAGATGCAAGTGATAGAGCACTAGGCGCAGTTCTTTACCAAATAGATGAAAATAAAGAACATACACCAATCTCATTTGCCAGTCGAACATTAAAAGGATCCGAGTTATCATATTACACAACAGAGAAAGAATTTTTAGCCATTGTCTGGGCCCTTATGAAATTTAGGTCATATGTATTGGGTGCTAGATTAATTATTCGCACAGACCACAAAGTGCTAGTCTTTGTAAAAACTTGCAAGTTAGTAAGCAATAAATTAACTCGCTGGATCTTGGCGATACAGGATTTTAAATTTACTATCGAACACTGCGAGGGGAAGAAAAATATAATAGCTGATACCTTGAGTCGTATTCCATCATCCGAATTGGGATACCCACTTGACACGAATGACGGAAAAATTTTCCTCCACACTCTTGCAAAAAGACCCTCCTCCGAATTGCGCAAAAAACAAACCAGCTACGCTGAAATGAGAAATTGCACGCTAAATAACCGGGAGAAATAATTTCAATAGATTTGTATGGACCACTTCCCTCATAAAAGGAGGATTTAAATTTATATTGTCCACGATAGACGCATTTAGCAAATTTGTATGTCTATACACATTAAGAAGAATGACAACGAAGGCAGCAATAAACAAGATCTTTAACGATCACATTCAAAAATATGGAAAACATGATAATATTGTTACCGATCATGGGACGCAGTTTACGTCGGAAATATGGACAAATAAATTAAGTGAAAAAGGCATTCAACCAGTATTTTCTTCAATTCGACATCCCCAAAGCAATATAGTGGAAAGAATTCACAGAGAGCTTTCACGATTCTTTCGAACGCTAATTAAAGATAATCATAGTTCGTGGTGGAAATGGGTGCGGATTATAGAATCCTGCATGAATGAAACCCACCACGATACAACAGAATTCAGGCCTCTGGAAATCCATTTAAATAAAAAGCCCAAAGAACATGGGAAAATTGGTTACAATTTCCACCATGACCCCCAGATACGGAATATAAAAGAAAAATAGAAATGCCCTACGGTAATATATTGAAAAAGGGTAAGAAGAAAGCAAAAATATTTAACAGAACCCACAAATTAATAAAACTTAAAGAAGGCGACAAAGTACTTCTTAAATTATTAAACAGATCGGACAAAGACAACAAAATACTAGCGAAATTCCTACAAATCTACGATGGCCCATATGAATTCAAGAAACAAGTACAACCGGGAACCTTTATCTTATGAGATCCTAGGGAAAAACAAGAAAAGGGCATGTATCACACGCAAGATTTAAAAAGATACTTAGAGAGAAAAGAAGATATTGAATATTAACCCCGAAAAGGAACCGTTAGAAATGAAGAAAACAAGCGACGAATGCAAATAGTAGATAAGTCCCGAAAATAAATTGCTCATATACGGAAGAAATACAAAAGTTGATCATATTTACACATAGTATAATCCCTTTCGAATATTGAGTTAGTCGTGAATCACAACTCCTAGGAGATAGATGGGCATTCGGTTTAAAAGAAAACAGAGAATCGCGAAATTGTACCAAAAATAAAAGCTTTTTTTTATTATAAAGTGCGAAGTGAAAAAAAACGCAAGTGGAAAACGAATTGGATTTTGATCCTGATCTCTTTGAGAAAGAAAATAAATAAGGTACTTTAAGTAATAAAGATAGACACTTTAAAAATTAAATGTATTGAACTTAAAAAAAAAAATTATATTTAAAGTATAAAAAGGGAATGCATGCATAAATGTGTAGAGAATATTCTGAAGGAAATAAAAAAAATGAATCAATAAAAAAATATTAAAAAAATAAAATTAAAATAAAATAAAATTAAAAAAATTAAATTAAAATTAAATTATCCTTTAAATAACTTAAGTAAGTAGAATAAGTAGGAATATATATAAAGAAATAAAGTCAAAGCATGAGTAAATTAGTGATATTACTAACTTACAACTAACTCACAGCGAACCTAAATAGTACAGTGATTTAAAAAAATGCACCTGCTGAGGATCTCCCAGACATTTTTTTTATATATTGAACATTATTTAAGCAGATGTCAATATGTGTATGAACGTTATTTTTTTTTGCGCACTTTTAAAAGTTATTAATTTTTTTTATATCCAAATTAGGATTTTTTCTGGTGTAGGAGATACCAAAGCAGAATAAGTCGTTCGTCTAGGTGGAAAGGGACCAAATAACTTTTTTTTGAGATAGGAATTAGAATTGGGTTTCGTGCTTATGTTAACAGATGGTGTCTATAAAATATCAACTTTATGAGGCTAAAATCCTCGAGGACAGAGGGACACAAATTTCCGAAGAAACACTAATAGATCTGGAGGCAGAAGAGGAAACAGAAATTGCTAAAACTAGGATTCACCGCATTCGAAACTGATCTCAGCAAAATTATGGACACAAAAATAAATGCGTACAAACCTTGAAAAAGGGTATTAACGACGAAAATCCTCAATACAAAGAAAAAAAACAAAAGAAAACGAAATTGTCTGCCAACACATCGGCATCTACGCCGCTAATTAAAAAGAAAAGACAGCAGCCCAAACGAAACAGAGCTATTAGAGCGCAAAAGAAGAAAGAAGCGGAGCTAAGATAAACTCTAATGGAGAACGGAACAACTGAAATCCCAGAAAATAAAAAAGAACAGATAAACATGCCTCCGGAGAAAGCGGATTCAGAAAAATGCATCTTCCCATCAAAGAATGCATGGGTGACACTATGCAATGACCATAAAAAAGTTAAAGGAGCACCAAAAATTAGGGAAATCAGGAACGTAGATTTTGGAGACACCATACACATCGGTAGAACCTTGCAGGAAGCCTACACGCAAAGCGACCAATTAAAAAAAAAGAGGATCTACAATAAAAACCGTAATAGGTAGAACGCTTTAGGAACTTAAAATGCTGGCGATAGGAAGAAAATTACCGAGGGAAACGGAGAATAAGAAGAAAGAGGATTCGCACAACAACACAGGACCATTAATTATCATGCAAAATAAAAAATCAGAAAGCAAACTCGACTTGGTGGTGATCACAAAGATCATACAGGAGGTGAATATCGAAGGGGATGACAAAGAAAAGGATCCTGACGTTAAAGTAATTTATGAGAACTTAAGCAATCGTCAAAACATGACACGTAGTACCAAACCAAAATTATGTGAAGAAGAAATAAAGAAAAAGAGGGAGATAGGGAAAATAGAGCATGAGAAGAATATGAATATATGCAAGGAAGACATTAAACGAGCCGAAAGAAGGAAGAAACTAGCGAAGAAAATAAAAAGCATTAAAATTGCACGAAAGCATAATTTTGACATCAGTTTAAAAAAAGACTTGCAAGCAAATCACTAAGGATATGAAAAAAATGAATTCAATCATCGACGAAAAATCACCACAGAGAAAGGAACGAAGACTAATTAATGAGATGAAACATTGGATCAGGCTTAGGAATCAAGAAGTAGGAGGGACATACGAAGGAGAACTACATTTAGGAGAGATTATACAAGGAGAAGCATATCATCACACATTTTCCCCAGCATTCGTACTACAAGAATGGGAGACAATATAAATGAAAATGTTAAAAGAAATATTATTAAAATCATTTTCTTTGATACTTAATCTTCGCTCATAAACGTGATGAGACCCAACAACTGTTCATGAATATTAAATAACAAATACATAATCAAGGCAAGCACTCATACAGTAAGAGTTCAATAACACAATCTAATATAAATATCATTTCAATAAAGCTCTGGCGTACTCATTTGAACAAAGTTAAACTTATTTCCGGGGATGGAAAACAAATGGATACAACTCTGTTGAATCCATTTGTTTAAGGGGGCGTTAATCGTCAGCTAAAACTTATAATTTTATTATGAATATTATGAGTATCATAAAGTTAAATATTTAACCTAGGTTTGTGACTTGTGGCCTCACACTGTATGGCTTTATTTCTTTTTGATAATTTCAATCTGAATCATAGAATCATGGTTTCAAGTCTTAACTTCTTAAGTTAAGTCTTAAGTTTCGTGACAGCTTTGCACTTCTCTTATGAAGACCTCGCTGTGTGAGACTAAAGGTGCTTAAATACAGAAAGAAAGGAGTTATTATTTAGAGTCACTTTCTCAAAATAAATTCTTTAAAATAAAATCTGAGTCAAAAGAAAATTTATCTCGTGACAGCTTTGTACTCTACTTTGTGGAGACCTCGCTGTGCGAATGAATTTTGGACTAAATTTTAAATTTAGTTTTAATTCGAGCTATGATCCACGTTACAGCTTTGAACTCTACTTTGTGGAGACCTCGCTGTGCGGAATCTTTGGCTTTTCCTTGCAGAATTTAGAGGAATAATTGTCTGAAATAAAGTGAGTCTGACTACTCATGTAGAAAGGCATTATTAACAAAAATAAATCCTGCGTAATCATATCTCACTTGAGTGATCCCAATTTTCCCTAAGAAATGATTGACTAATTTATTTTAATTTTAAAAATGAATCGGAGAAATGAAGTTCTCTATCTCGAGTCTTTTGCAATAATTGATTATGGATCTTCAGACAATTATATATCACGTGAATTTCTTATGGCAAATTACTTCTCATTCAAAGGCCTCCGTATCCTTAAAAGCAAATTTGTGTTCTTTATCGGTCAAGAGGAACCCATTCTAATTCCGAGGGTTGCGTTATTAGTAAATTATAATAATAAAATTGTGAGGGCTATTTTCAATATCCTTCCAGCATTGGAACCGACGTCAATAATCGGTTACGATCTGCTGATTAGGACACAGTAAATAGCAAGTTGAAACAATTTTCAATAATTAATTGCATTATAGAAACTGGTCGATATGCAACATATCTAGTAAACAAATTAGGACCATAAATTGTAAGAAATCCACAGAATTATGTGAGAGCATTAGGATTCAGTTGCCAAAAAGAGAATACGAGAGAAGAGAAATGTTACACCATGGCTGGCTGGACTGCTCTAATGCGGAGCCTGGAGCTCTTTATTATTTTAGGCTACCGATGTTTTAGGGAGCCCAAACTTATACCTCTGAGATGATCCAAGGCAATACTAACAGGGATCCTTTGGGTTGGTTTCTGGAGCTCCTTTGATGGTAGCTTGGTAGTCTTTGGCAGGTGATGAACTTCCTCTACGACTTGACAAAACCCATGCTGTCTCTGGGGTTAGTTCCTTCCTCAGCCGTTTGTACCTGCTGATCAATTGGGCTCGACTCCGTTTGGGCAGGGCTCACCTTCATCCACTTTCTCTTGGGATGATTTTTTATTGCTTAGGATCCGTGGGTGTCCGATAAGGATTTTGGGTTCCTTGATTCTTCACCTACTCTCAGTATCATCCTCATACGTAGCCTGTATCTGGACATATTTGTTATATAGCTGGTGGCAAGATCGAGTTTCGGTTGATGCGTCCATCTTCAAAAAATATAACAAAAAAAATAAAATAGAAATAGGCCGCGAACCGTTTTATGGACGAACACAGACGGGACAGGAACAGCAGAGACCAATTGGTTTCATCGTGATATGCTCGGATGTCGTTTGCGTGAAACATGCCCGTATCTTTACCGTTAAATTGATCCTTAACCACATACGTTCCATTTCGAATTACTTTAGAAATCACGTATTGCCCCTCAAACACTGCCATGAATTTCGCATATTTTTTCTTAAATTATATCTCTCTGCCCTTTTCAACCCCTTCCTTTTGATGGAATCTCGAACCCATATCAATGTTTGTTCGTATGTTGCTTTCTATTGTCCTTCTGGTTTTGGAATCCATGTTTTTCAGAATCGAGTCGGTCTTCTTTTTGTCACAATCTCTCATAAAGTAATAGTGAACATACATAAATCGAAATAATTATCGGTGATCGATAATATGAGAAATCTGTTTTTTTTTTACGTCTGTTGATTTTAATTTTAATATAAGGGTCACCCTATGAGTTACAAAATGGCCACTGCCACGAAATCTTTCACCATAAAACTACAATGAAGGTTACGAGTTTTCATATGAAGGATACTAGATCGTCATGCGCACGCTTGAAGCACACGCCTATATCAATTTTTGATATAAAGAATGTTACAATTTTAATTGTGAACAATCATCAATTTTTAAATAATGAAGATTAATTTTCTACCAAATATAACGAACTTACAATAAAATACATATATTTTCAACCAAATTTTTAAATTTTTACTAAAAGCGATCAATTTTCAACAGAAAATAGAATAATTAAATTTTCAGTCTAAAAAATGAATTTAAAATAAAATGAATTTTTAACGATATAGTTGAATTTTCATTCAGAGAGATGGATCTTCAAATAATAAAATGAACTTTTAATAATGAATTTCAACTTTCAACAAAATAATGGAGTTTTCAATCCAGAAGATTAATTTTAACGGAAATTTTGAATTTTCAACTAAAAACGATCCATCTCCAACCAAAAATAGGATAATTAAACTCTCAGTTTCAAAAATTACTTTAAAAAAAAGTATCAAAAAAGTTAAATTTTCAACCCAGGAGATGGATCTTCAAATGACAGAAGAAATTTTCAACAAAGCAGTTAAGTTTTAAACCAAATAGTAATTAACTTTTCGAGCAAGAAAATTAATTTTCTACCAAAAAAGAGTAGTTGTAATCCTAGTCCTACTTCTACCAATTAGGAAGAGCAGAGGTTCGTAGAGAAAACTTTCTATTAATTTTCTGCTCCTCTTAATAGGGCTAAATTTGATTGTTATATTTCGCCGTTGCTTGGTCAAGCAACTCTAGTCTTTTATTTTTGCGACACTTGTGAATTGCACAAGCATTCACAACACAGTATTTTTCCGGAATTACCACATTAAGTTATCACGACGAACTGCTTCTAACCAAAAGGGGGAGAGTGTGTTTAAATTCTGATCTTTTATTCGTTGTTACATCTCAGCGAAGTATTTCAGTGGCACATAACTAGTTTTCCCAATCGTTTTGAGATTCGATTTTGAAAACTAATTCTCCTCCGCTTAAATAACCGTCGTTAAAAATTTTCCTCTGGCCGCTTTTGATATATATAGTTGAAGTTTGTCATAAGGACAACCGCAGGATTTCGCCGGGAGCGGGTGCTAATCTGAAAAATTGCACCCGCTCCCAGCGAAATCGTGGTAAAATTTCAGCTGTAACCACGTCTCACGACCGTGAGATAGGTGGTTACAGTCTGCGACGAACTCAATACGATGATCCGGCAAAAGTCTCGTTCACCTTGAGGACACGGAGCGACCCAAGGACGACCGCCTTCTGCATTTTCCCCGCAAGTGTCTCAGCATTTTGTTGACACGCAGGGATGCTTTTCAGGCTATTAACCAGTGAAACCTTGGCACCTCCAAGAGCGTCGATGATCAAGACGATTAGCTTAACAGAATATTCCGGGTATAACCGTCGCAACTCCCTTATAAGGTCTTTATACCTCTCTTTCTTTTCTTTCTCCTTGGCTGTGACGTTTTTGTCAGCAGGTGCCGAAAATTCGATAACGAACATGGTTCGTTTCTCGAAGTCAAGGAAAACTATGTCAGGCCTCGAGTGCGCAACAGAAACAATTGTCGAGAATATGAAGTTCCAGTATATGCGGCACTTCTCATTTTCGACAATTGACTCTATTTCTCTAGGAGCGTTTAGCGGAGAGGTATTTGGGCTAATTCCATAAGAGTGACAGAGATGGTAATAAAGCACTCTTAGTGCCGCATTGTGCCTTTGGATGTAGGTCGTTCCCGGATGAGTTAGACAACTAGATAGTATGTGTCCTAGATGCTCGGGGTGTGCATGACACGCTCTGCAGCTATCATCGAGAATGTCTTGGCTTGAAATGTGGCGACGGTATGCTAGAGTGGAAATGACACCGCCTTGACATGCCAAAATGAAGCCCTCCGTGCCCGACTTCAATCCGGGTGATCTAAGGAAAGCAAACGTTAGCTCATACGACATCGACTGATCTTCCACATTTCTGTGGAAGATGCCCTGCATCCTCTTGTCGAGAAGCTGTTAGTTAGGACCCGATATCGAGGGATCTGAGCTCGTCCTTCGTCCATGGAATTACTCCAAATGAATAGAGTACTACGGGGACGGCAAGCATGTTCGTTGCAGATACTTTGTTCCTCGCCGACAGTTCGGAAGACCTTATCCGTCGGATGAGATGTTTGTATCTGCATCGGAAGAGTATCCTTTATAGATGTCACGTCCTGATTGCGGCTCTGTGGCACGCCCAGGTATGTATAGGTCTCTCCAGCGCAAATGTGTCGTATAGCGCTTCTGTCAACGAGCTCAGGATCTTCGGGGATGCCATTAAGTTTTCCTTTCTTCAAATTAACCTTGGCGCATTTTTCTAACCCGAACTCCATTCCAATCTCTCGAGTGTACTCTTTGACAATTTTTAGAGCTAGATGTAGTTTCTCTTGATTCCTTGCATAGATCTTAAGATCATCCATGTAAAATACATCAGTGACCTTATGCTTTCGGTTTCCAGGTTTGCCGCAGAGATACCCTTCGGAATGGCGAAATGCCAGAGATAGTGGCAATAATGTAAGGCAAAAGAGCAGAGGGCTCTTGGTGTCGCCCTGAAACACACCTCTCTGAAAGGTGATACTGTTAGTGATCACACGATGTTTTCCAGATGAGATAGTAAATCTGGTTTTCCAAAGCGGCATTAATGTCTCAATGCCCCCTTACGATGTGTGGATGAACCTTTAGGCTTTCCAACAGACAGATGATAAGTCTATGGGAGGTTGAATCGAAAGCTTTCCGGTAATCAGTCCAGGCCATCGATAGCAATCGCTGATAGGATGCTGCGTCTTTACAGACACATCTATCGATGAGCAAGTTCTCCCGACATCCTGCTACGCCTTTCTTTGAGCCGCGTTGTTCATACATCTCTCGCCACACAGGTCCAATTGTCCGAACAATCCTATCATTTAGGATAGCTATGAAGATCTTATACAGTGTGTCCAGACAAGTTATTGGCCTGTAATTCTTAGGGTCAGCTAAGTTGCCCGTCTTCGGCAGGAGCACTGTGCGCCCTTCCACCAACCACCCTTGAATAGGCTCTTCCGACTTTTGATATGAGGTGAAAATTCGGGCCAGATGCTGGTGGGTTGAAGGAAACTTCTTCCACCAGAAGGTCTTGATACCATCTGGTCCCGGAGCGGAATAGTTCTTCATGCCTCTTAATACGTTTTTCACCTCCTCGGTAGTAATAGGTGGGCTTTCCTCCTCAGCTGTTATGAGGGCATTGCACGGCTCCTTGAAGCTATTTATGTTCTTTGAGCCTTCTTCAAGTGGATGTTGGACTTCGTAGACTTCTCTCCAAAATGCTTCGACCTCCTCTGGTTTGGGCGGATGGTCGACAGTAACTGGAGGGTCTTGGAAGAGTCGAGATGGGTCAGACAAAAACTGTTGATTTTCTCTGACCCACCTCTCTCTTCGCTCTAGACTTCTCCTAGCGTTAGATAGTACTTGTATTCTGTCAACAATATGCTGCCTGATGGTCAGTAGCTTTGACTTGTTGATTGTGTGATGACGGATCCGCAGTTCGAGCGCGAACTGTCGAACCTTGGCAGTGAAAGTCCTGCCAGATGTTATGTAGACAATCACACACTGAATGCGGGACGCGTACTGTCTTGCCCAGCCTATCTTTGTGCTAAGTTGATGCATTCGTCTTTTGGTCTTATGATCAACCGTTGGTTTTGTTTTACGGTTTGCATTTGCCAAAGTTCTCGCTGCATTGTACACACTACAATTGATAGTCCAGAGGTCGGATTCTTCGGAAAAATCTCCACGAAGCTCATCATCCAGTTCAGTCAGATCTTTGGGCTTGGGACAAACCTGAATGTTGATGTTTCTCCGTGTCTTGAAGCATCGTTCTTCCTCTATTGGATGCCTGTTCGAGGTTGGTCTCAGTGTCGCCACTCTTTCTCTGTTGCCGACTTGTTCTGTCTGCGGTTGTGTAGGCGCTCCGCTTATATAACCCCTTTCCCGGAGGTCCTCGGCACGGTTTCGCATACGTTTTTGCGAATAATCCAAGAGCTCTGGGTGTTTCTCGCACCACAGAGCATGCAGTTGCGCCATGTAACCTTTTCGTTCAGGGGCCATACTGGTATCATAGCACTCCAGCAGGTCGTCCCTGGGGCGATCCGTCCACTTAAAAGTAATGAGATTCTGCTGGTCAATCGCATTGACTCCGTCTTGATTGGCTCCCCCAACTCTAGGGTAGTCGGCATTGTTGTCCGACCCATTGTCGGGAGCCCTGCGCGTTCGATTGTTTTGAATCGCACTTCCTACAACTATGTTTGGTATTGTCATTGTCGTTCCCACGAGCAGCTAGGGAAAAGGGTTCGTCCATCCTTGTAGAGCCCCGCGTGCAAGAATAAGGCTGATACTCTGAGAGGTCGCCCGGTATCCCAGAGTCACCGTTTAAGACAACTTACCCAGGTGCCATTCAGCTTTCGGCACGGTTCACAGTGGGGCAAAAAAAGTTTCTGTGGACAAATTGATATTCAGAAGCCACTTTTCAACCGATTTAAACGTTTTTTTTTCAAATTAAAGCTAATAAAATTTTGCATAAATCTGTCATGGCAAATTTTGGAAACAGTTTTTTGTTTTTTTTTATTTTATAACAAAAATGGAAAAAAACAAAAAAAAATTTTCAAAAAAGTATCGGTTTTCGAGAAATACTTGGATTCAATTCGAAATACCTAGAACCAATAAAGCAACTATCCATAAAAGTTGTCTGATAACTTAGCAATTGTTAAAAAATTTATTGAATTTGTTATAAACAAATAGGTGGGTGAAAATGGATTCATGGGGATTGGCAGCGATTCGTCAATTGATTCGCACTATTTTTGAACAATTAGAGAAATAAACCGTTTTTTAATTAATTTTATTAAAAACAATAAATAATTTTTTATTTTATAAACAAATTTTATAAACAATTATCCACAGCAGGTATTTATGATGAAATAAATCAAATTTTTTCTCCTAAATCTGCCAAAAATTATACAAAAATTTCACTTACTGATCATATTTAGTCATCCAATAGCAATTGATAATTGTTTAAACAAAGTTAATTAACAAATGCACTGTTAGGCTATTTTTATAGGTAAAGACTTGGTTTTTTCTTCGTATTAAAGTGTAAGTAGCTAGTTTCTAGATATTCTTGTAGCTTACATGACATTCAACAATTTCTATTGTCAATAACAATTGTTTAAACAAATTTTTTTCATACTAGGCATTTTGCAACCAAAAAAAAAAAATGCGTTTCAAGGTATTAGCAGCCTGTTATTCATTAATGGCTCTTTGGTCATTGGTCAAAAATAATTGATGATTGTTTAAACAAACTTAATAAACAAATTCATTTTTCGGCTATTTCTGAAGGTAAAAACTTGGTTCTTTCGACGTGACCAACTTTAAATGAGTAATTTAAACATTTTTTTCAGAAACTTCGATAACGATCAACTGTTTTTATTGTTATATATAATTTTATACAAACAATTTTTTTCTCATACATTTTTAAACACAAATGCTAATTTCACAACCAAAGTCGGCACACATTTGTTTTGAATTTCCGCTTTCATGTTAATATTTTTCTTTGTGAAACAAATGAATATCGGTAGCACATGACACTAAATGTTTAAATTACTCATTTAAAGTTGGTCACGTTGAAAGAACCAAGTTTTTACCTTCAGAAATAGCCGAAAAATGAA
>CAKNYM010025175.1:0-15167 GCA_932195095.1 Andricus curvator
GAAGTTGGTTTGAATCTTGATATGGAACACTAATTTGAACTCTAACAGAATTTTTTTGTTTTGCAATTTTCATGACCATATTCGTAATCAATGCATAAAAATACCTCGCCACACAATTTTCGGAACTTCACACCCTGAAGGAAAAAAAACAGCCGGCAACCAACAAGTTTGCCAGCGCCCGCAGGCTAGCCACTACGAATTATAAAAATACAGGCCACCCTGAAAACTTTTTTTTATTAAAAATTTTAATTTTAAGCGCCTTCAATGTTTAATTATGTAATCGCTCACGAATAAAGACCTAAAATGAAAATTTGTTCCCGTGTGGAAAAATGTCGTGGCAGTCTTAAGTAGAGAGATCGGCTGGCTAGTCCGAATCTAGACCGTCTACTTAAGACGGTCTGGCAGGGTGTTGGCCTTGGCCCTCTCAGACGGACTCGATTGAAAAATTTTCAAAGTGTCGTCGAAACGGTCTGGCGGACATGATTGGGAAAACTTCGAAGTAAAGTGGGCAGGATCGTTTTCTGTTGACGTCATTGACAACGTATCTAGGTTTGCATACACATTGTTTTTCGGTAATTGTTAAGCAATATAATATACAGTTATCAGATAAGGTAAATTGATTTTTTGTCAAATTGCAACCTAACCTACAAAATACCAGAGAGGCATATATATATCTATGTCTTTACATTGTACTGAATTTATTTCTAGCAAGATTTTCAACAAGTTTTGAGATGGACAATGATAAGTTGTGAAAACGACGGGCTTTTGGGTCTCTTCTTAACTTTTAAAACTCTTAAATATATTTCACACTGACTCTAACTTTTCCGAATATTTTATAAAATTCTGTAAAATAAAAAAATTGTCTTTAAAATTTTCTAGATTCTTTTTCGACACATCTAATATATTCAAAAATGTTTTTGAATTCTTGTCATGAGTCTGAGAAGAATTATGTTTATATAACTTTAAAAATAAACTGATACCGGCTTCATTTGAATCTTGCCGCTCTGAGCTGGTAGTTCAGGAAAAAATCGCCAGGGCGCGACGCGCCGCCTCTCTCGCAATAGAAATAACGCGTCGTGAAGCAAAGCATACTTACCTGGCGCAGAGGAAGGAAGGATTGGGAAGGGTACCGGCTGCTGCGATCAAAGAAGAGGACAGAACTGGAGGGAGTCTCCATTGGTGAAGACTCCACTCGAATGAGAGAACTGAAATTAACCAATTTCTTATTATATTTTTTTATACATATGTTTCGTATATACTGTATAATTAGAGACTATTTATGTAATTCTTATACTTGTTTCCCTCCTCTTTTTCTATGGTCTAATCTAGACCATCGCGTGATAAAAGCGTTACACGTCTGTCCAGCGTCTGATTAGCTGGTCTAGTCTGGACGAGCTGATCAGCGGCTCGTTAGCGCCGTCTAATCTAGTCTATCTCATGGTTAAGGCGTTACACTTCTGGCCAGCGACGCTATTAGACCGTCTGTCCAGCGTCTGAACAGACACAAGATGGTCTGTCCAGCGCCCCGAAATTTTTCCACACGGGTTTAAGTATAAGATTTTCAAATTACCTCGCCACTCTTTCCATTTTTGATTGAAATTTGAAAATCCAATCCAAATTTCAGTTGAATAAGATAGTACTATTTAATTCAACTATAGAAAAAACCAATTTAATTATTTTTTAAAGAAAATTATGAAAACAATTAATTCAATTTCTTATTTTTAGTAGATTAGTCTTTTACTTTAAGTTAAAGGAATTGAGCATACCTATCTTGTCACAATTATAAAACTTGGCGAGATTTAATGTAAATAAGAAAAATGATTTTAATAAAAATGTAATGGCTGCCGGAAATTAACGGTATGATATGATCTCGCTAACTTGTTTCATGTCTAATATCCCTTTATTTTGATTTAAAAATGTCTATACGGCCCTTTATTAAAAACTTCTATATATATTTATTATGATTTTTTTCCAAATTATTTGGCCAACTTGAATTTCACAAATTCATACTGTGCAATTCGACAAATTTTTTGCATGACAAAAGTTTTTTGTGGGATTTTTTTTCTATATTTTTTTCCATATCCAATTTGAGGGAAATCCTTAATGCCCAATTAAAATGTATTAAAAATTGAACAAATTATAAATCCATGCCTTTCGAATTATAATTATGAGAAAACTATAATTTTTAATAATAATTTAGTTATTTAAATTGATTTTATGCGTCTTCGAAGTTGAAAAGCTTTAAATTTTAGAGTAATAAACTAGATAGAAAATTTCCAAACTGAAACCCAAACTGACAAGAAACTAATTTTATTGCCGAAAAATCCCGAAATTATATTAGTGTAGTAGCACTATGTATTTATAATGTCCAGTTTCAATAGCTCAGGTACACCCACCTCATCACCTAGTCTAGTCTACACCTGTTTCTCTTATGAGCTCTCTTTCGCCGACCCTTGCCAGCGGGGGGTCGTTTGTACTAATGAGGAGTGAAATATAAAATATTAAAATATTCTAATTTTACAATTATTAACTTAATAATATAATATTTGAAATCTACGTTTTTTGGCGCTTTCAACGATATGTTACTTATGGTAATAAGTCAAAAATTAGATTTTTTCCAATTTAATTTGCATTGTTTTAAACTCTTATGTACTAATTTTAAATTTGTTCAAATTCGCCCCGAATTCAAGCAAACTTTATCGAATTTTAATTAATTATTTTGATTTAAAAAAAAATTATTCACATGTTGTCACTTTTTGGGTTAGAAATAAGTCACTTATTGTTCTTTCAAATTAATTAGGATGTGTGTCAAATATTTTAATTAACCCTTTTCTCAACTTATTTGTCACATAAATATATATTAAATCATTTTATTTTTATTTCGAAATGTAATTATAAAAATTCAAATGTAAGAAAAATGTGACATTTATCCCCAGGTGAAAAAGTTTTATATTGTTTATATAAAGTGGATAAAACACTGATATTTTTCAATTAATTAATTACCTTACATTATTTGCTCTACTGTAGAAATTTCAGCTTATGGTTTAGAGATTTTCGAAGCTAGTAAAAATCGTCACTTTGACTAGTTAAAGTAGTCCGGCTACTGGAAAAGCTAGTCAAAGCTATGTCCATTATTTTTTTCTGAAATTTGGAATTAATCATAACCGGCAATAAACCGGCAACAAAATCATTAGTTAAAATTTCGCGCGCTTCCCGATTCCAGCAGAAACTCACAGAAGCTGTATTGCCAACCTTAGTCAACGCCACACCGTTATCGTCATACTTTACCTCGGTATGTTTTGCTAAAATGAAGCTCAAATACCCTGGAAGCAAGTACAAATGAGCAGTAATTCAAATTTCACATTATATTTTCTGTCTCTAAAACAGTTTTCCTAATAATATTCAACGTGTTTTAAAGCCAAAATTAACTATTTTTGGAGCCCGCGAAAGGCCTCTCCATAAGATCCCATGTTTTTTGACACGTCTTTAAACAGCCATAATTCAAAATTTAACCTGGAAAGGACCCCTAAAAAAGGCACTATGTGAAAGAGGACATATTGCTCCGTCAAAAAAAATAATTTTTACGATTTTTCATCTGACCGATCCAATAACCGGACTACTTTAAGAGCAATGATAATGTCCATCCTCTATTTTTTCCTTAATATGTATCACAAAATAAAATTTTGTTTTCTTGAAATTTTTTTACCAGGGGGATACCATAAATAGGCTGCAGGTGAATACACAATTTATTTTTCACTTGTTTAAAATAATAGTTTCAAATTTGTCATATTGTTCTTTGAGAAAAATCAAACATTTCTTGCCAAAGGCAAAAACAAATACTTATATGTTTATTAGCATGGTCCAAATTTGTTTTTATCAAATTTTCATACGTATCGCGCGCTATTTGGTTTGAATCCACAAAAAAATGATTGCGTTTAATAAAATGATATTTACAGGTTCGCATTTTTTCTCTCTAAAAAATCCAATTTTTTCCACTTTGCTATTGGATCGAGGCAATAATCAATTAAATTTAACAGAAATAATTGTTTAAAACATTTGTTATTATTTACAAATGGCTCCTCTTGAAATAATGCTAGAAAATTGAGGTTTTCTTTTGAAATTTGCTACTTTTTGTCCACTTGTGAGTTAATAATTAATGCAATTAAAAAAAAATAATTGTGTCAACGGATTGTTATTACTTATAACTATATTCTCCTACAGTAACGCTCGATAGATACCGTTTTCTCGGAAATTTTCGAATTTTCAACTCAAATTTTATTTCGGGTTTTCCTGTAATTTTCAGTTCTTCTTTGACTCAATAGTTATGAAGAAATAATAAATAAACACCAAGAAGAAGTGTTCTAAAGATAGTATGTCATTTCTTTAAATGAAGCATTTTTAATCTTTTACTAATGTTTTGAATATATTAATTTAAGCAAAAGGGCTCTCAAGGAAAACCTACATTCAATATGACCCATATAGAAAATTTGAAGAATATTTTAAATACCTGATTCTGCCTTGGAAAAATATATCAACAAAAAAGAAAGATATTTTTTACAAAATTATTAGCTCTGATTTTTATTTATTATTGGTTCATAACTAAAAACCCACAGAAAAGTTAAAACATGCATAAAAACCAAAACTTTCTGGCATTATTATAAGCAAAGATAGTTATAAATAATAATCAATTGTTTGAGTAATTAATTTTGTTAAATTTAATTAATTATTAGCCCAGTTTAAGTGAAAAGTCGATCAAAAGTTGAAAATTTCAGAAAAAAATGCAAATTTATAGCATTATTAATGAACTAATTATGAACTGGTTAAATGACGTACTATTACAGCTTGAGCAGAGTGATGGTAACTGTCCAGTCATCTTGGGAGGGGACTTTAATTGTAGAATTGCCGCGCTCGGTCAAGTGGACAATTTAAGTATACCCGGGTCGTGCCACCATGTTTATTCAGAGCGATCTTCATTAGATAAACTTGTAAACAAAAACGGTAGGAATTTAATCGAACATTTAGAAAGTTACGGCTATATATAGCGTTAAACTTTAAGGCATACTATATGGTGACAAATTCTGATCATATGCCGATTGTTTTGGAATTTTATATTGAGAGGAAGAAGGAAAGCGACACAGCCTTATGTGAAGCCAAGGTTTCTTCTTCTTTAAAATGGAAACAGGAAAATGTCAATAGCTTTCAAAACTTTATGTACTACGCCAGTTCGGTTGAACTGTCAAAAAATAATAGTGTGACCTTTTTAAATGATAATTTAATCTCTAGTATTAAAGAGGCAGCTGAAAAGTAAAAAATTAAACACGAACACTATTCAAAACAAGATAAGGGAGGCAAACCTTGGTTTGACGCGGAATGTAACCACCTAAAGAGAGAACTCAGGGCTGGTCTTAAAAAATGTAGGAGATCTGACTTTGCTTATATTGATAACATGAATTTTAAAATATTGAAAAGGAGATACAATCAAATGCTATCAAAAAAACAGCAACAGTATGAATCTTCAATTTTAGATACCTTAGCTTCCTGCAAAAATACAAAAAACTTCTGGAATGCAGTTAATAAATTTAGATTCCGTCCATCTAGTAGTAATTGCATTAGTCCAGATTTATGGAACAAATTTTTAATGCAAAATTTTCCTGCACGCTCGCTTTTTAACGATCTACTTATTGATGCTAGACACCCAATATTAGATATAGAAATTTCCAGACCTGAGCTCTCTCAAAGTCTGTGAAAATGTCAAAATGGGAAAGCCCCAGGCGCCGACTCAATATCTTATGAATTTTACAAAATGTTACCGCAGAACTGGTGTTTATACTTAGAAAATTTATTTAATCGAATTCTAGAATCCGAAGAAATTCCATCTTCATGGGGGCAGGTGGTCGCCTTTATGTTGCTTAAAAAAGGTGATAGATCAATTCCATCTAATTACAGGTGTATTGCGCTTATGAACTCTGTGGTAAAGATATTCACACAAATCCTAACTGAGCGTTTAAAAAAATGGGCTACGTTAACGAATGCGATCCCCGAATGGCAAGCAGGTTTTAGAGAGGGGAGAGGATGTATTGATAACACCTTCACTTTAAATGCAATCATACAGATTCACTTGAGACGCCCAGGAGGGAAACTTTTTGCTGTTTTTGTCGACTTTAAGAATGCCTGTCCTTCTATTAATCATGCGAAATTATGGCATAAGCTATTCTCTTTAGGGGTTAGTGCGAAATTTGTAAGACTACTAAAAAACCTATATGAAAAATCTACTACATTTGTCCGTACGCCGCAAGGGCCATCTGACCCGGTAGACATTACGCAGGGCGTTCTGCAAGGAGACATTCCGAGCCCGCTCCTATTTTCTCTGTATATGTCAGACATAGAGGAATATCTGATAAAGAACGGAGTCAGAGGGTTTTCCATCAACTCACTGTCTAAAGTTTTACTACTCGCATATGCAGATGATTTAGTGATTCTGGCAGACTCTCTAATCGGCTTACAACGAATACTTAGTTTTTTATATGCCTATTGTACTGAAAACAGTCTTGTTGTAAATGAAGAAAAAACGAAAATTATGATTTTCCAAAAGGGACGACGAAGAAACTACCCCGATTTTAAATACGCTGGAAAGACTATCGAAGTTGTGAAGGGCTTTAAATACCTAGGAATTCCTTTCGCCAATTCGGGACTTTTTGCAATCGCAGCAGGCGAAGCCCTAAACTCTTGTAATTCAGCGATGGGGGCAGTGTTCTCCATTTTATCAGCCTCTAAATCCGACTCGTGGTATACGAAAGACACACTTTTCCGCAGTATGGCACTTAGCACATTATTATACAGCTCGGAATTATGGGGTTTGCGATACTGTCCCGTACTGGAGAAGGCCCAATTAAAGTTTTATAAAAAAGTCCTGGGGCTCCCAACATGCGCTCCATGTTACGCTGTGAGAACTGAAATAGGAAAGGTACCATTATCTTACTTAATTTTCAAGGCAGCTCTTTTCTTATTAGAGAAAATCCTAGCTATCTCCAATGCCAGATTGCCTAAGATTTGCTTCCAAAGATTAAAACAATTAGCATCGAACCCAGCATTGCGAACATACCTTCCTTCCAGACATGGCAACACCGCCTGAAATGAGACGTATAGAGACTATAAGCTTCCATATATACAGGTGAGGCGACTCGTACCTGTGTGTAACTACGAATATATATATAGAATTTCAGAATGGGAAATTGTTACCCCTCTTTTAAGAAACCTATTTGGAAGGCCCCCCTTAAAGAATATATGCATACTAGTTTTAAATATTACTGTGGAGAATATTACTCACAATCACTCACAATTTACGTGAGTCCCCTCACCTCTCACGATCGGGGTGCTAGATTTAAGTGAGTCCCCTCGCCTTTCACATTTGATTATTAGAATTAATCAGCACAACATCTTATTTTAAGTGCTCGAATTGTTCTCTATTCACCTCTTGACAGTAAGCTAATCGATGATAAAAAGCATCAATTGCATTTTGGATCATTTCAATGGGAATGAGAGCTGACTCATCCATGATCCTTTGTCGTAATTCATCTAAATTTTGGGGTGTTGTTTTGAACACCCGATCCTTCAGATAACCCCAATAAAAATAATCTAGAGGCGTTAACTCAGGTGACCTAGCTGGCCATTCAATTGTGCCCCTCCGTCCTATCCACCGATCAACAAATACGTCATCTAAGTAAGCGCGAACGTCTCGTCCATAGTGAGCAGTTGCACCGTCCTGCTGAAACCATATGTCTTCAAAGTTATCTCCGGCTATTTCTCTGATTGCAGGAGCTATTAAATGTCGAAGCATAGCTTCATAGTTTTGAACATTTAAGTTACCATAAATGAAAATTTGTCCTATAATTCTATTATTAAGTATTTCAGCCCAAACATTTAATTTCTGCGGATACTGCGATGTATCTTCTCGCATCCAGTGAGGATTTTCATCTGCCCAATATCTGCAATTATGTCTATTCAAAGTTCCATCAAGTTGGAAAGTTGCTTCATATGAAAATGGTATGTTTGATGGAAAGTTAGGATCTCCAACTATGCGTACCATCATGTCTTCAGAAAACTCAACGCGACGATCGAAATCGTCTTTATTCAACTTGTGAACCAGTTTCACTTTAAATGGATGGAATTTTGCTCTTTTTAGTACGTTGTGTACAGACAATTTACTTATGTCATGCTCTTGAGCAGCTCTGCGGATGGAATTAAGCGGATTTTCAGTAAATGATATCAGAACATCTAGTGACTTCTCCTAATTTGTTGCTGCCCTTGGTCTGCCTGATCTAGGTAGATCTCTGACAATGCCGAGATTATTGAACCTACTAACTGTATTTTGAACGGTCGAGAGTGCCATTGGAGTTCTACCAGCCCTAAATGTTTCATTGAAAACATTCATTACTGTCCTGAGAGATCTTTCCACTTGGCCCCAACTTCTCACCATAAGAAGTGTTATTCTTTCTCTTTCAGTGAGGTGTTGCATTTTGACTTTACGGACTAGCCCTTACTCAAAATTCAATCAGAATCAAGAAGGTTAAACTTATAACGCAGATAAACGTTTAAAAAAAATGAATATTGTAATCTGGTAGTTTTACGTAAAAGCTTGTAACATTTTTTTACTTCTTTTTCTTCCTAAATCAATTAATTTTTGACAAGTTTAAATCTCTAATTCAATTTTGATCGTTACTTGTTAATTCACATGTGTCGCTAAATCGTAGTCATAGAGATTAATCTATGTCTGATCGATTTTTCGACTGATTTAATTTGCTCTGGTCAGGAAGTTGGTTCCGAGTATGCATATCGGCACCAATCCTGATAGAGCGATGAACCTAAAACAAAAGATTTGATTATTACCAACAATTATAAGGGAAACTTTGGGAAAAACTACCATTTTTACATTCTCATTCTAATGGGAAGGTATTGGTTTTATGTAAAATTTGACATAGTCGCTTTTCATCAAATCTCCACGTTTTGAGACCCCCTGAGCTAGAAAAAACGATTTTTACGAAGGTGTCTGTCTGTCTGTAGTCTGTCTGTCTGTCTGTAGCCACGATAACTTTCGAAAAAATGATCAGATTTGATTGAGCTTTGGCACACTTTTTATGGCCGAAAAATAGAGAACGAGTTCGTTAACCAGCTATTTTGGATGAAAATCCAAAAAGTGAGCACATTTTGAAAATTTTTGAGACCACTTTTTTGGAAGATTTTAAAATTCTATTTACGGTTATTAGTAGTACGCAAAATGATGAACAAAATATTCTCATGACTTTTCGTGATAAAAAAAAAATTACTGGAGTTATAGCATTTTCAAAATTCCAAAAAACAAACGAAAATGAACATTTTAAGCTGAAAAACGCACGATATGAAAAAAAGTCAAGAGGAGAAAAACGTTGATTCCTGAACACCCTATAATATTTTCATAACAACTTTTTGAATTTTTTGAAAAATAAAAAATTCAAATTTTGATCGCACAAAAAATTAATGAAAAATCAAAAAAGCCATTTTGCTGTAAAACTATGAAAGATACCAGAAAAGATCATCTCACCAAAATTGTGCACCTAAAAAAGATCTAATAAAATTTCTTATCATTCACTTTTTGATATGACGCGTAGTTTTTGTTTTATTCGTAAAAAACAGCATTGAAAATAGAAAAATCAAATTTTCAGACGAATATTACCAGCTACGAAAAAATGACCAAAACAAAATTTGTTCATCCAAGGAATAGGTACAAATTTATTGTGACTCATGTTTCGATAGGATGCGTGGTTTTTGTTTTATTCGTGAAAATAACATTGACAGTAAAAAAATCAAATTTTTGAAAAAACAATGCAAGGTACGAAAACATATAAATGAACAAAAATTGTGCATTCAAAAAAGACGTACACACCCGTAATCAATGTTTGTGGTAAGAATATATTCAAAATGAAAAAATTAACTTTTTTGATAAACGGCACAAGCTAAAATAAAATGTTAACTGAAAAAATTTGTCGCCTGAATTATATCATTACTTTTCATTTGAAATCAAATACAAATTTAGTAATTTGTATATAAAGAACATATAACACGAAGCACAAAGTGCGCGCTCAGTGTATTTACCAAATCGCACGCCGTAAGTGCGCTCAAACTTTTTTGTTTCTATCATACGGTTCAAATGATTTTCAAATCAAATATCGAGCGCGAAGCGCGAGTGTCTGGATGAGAATGTGTTCCTTAAGGTCGATAGAACCTTGAGTAAATAAAGTTCCTTTTCAGTCTAAAATAAAAATAAATTTAACAATCACTTAATATGTAGAGGTTTTGATAATTTTATAATATTTGCAAACAAACTTTTTCTTTTCATCGAAGTCGAACACGAAGTTCAAAAATCTAGAGGAGCGCGAAGCGCGAGATAAATATATGATCGAGCGCGAAGCGCGAGATCCAACAGTCGCGCTCCCTAGGCGCGCTCAAACTTGCGAGCCGCGCGCGAAGCGCGCCATGAGAATGTGCCCGCGAAGCGGGCAGATTTTTTTTATTTAGACCAATCGCGACTTTACTTTCTTCCATCTAAGGCTTAATATCAGTTCAATTGAAAGTGGTGTGGGTACTCAAAAGCGAACGAGAGAATTGTGAGGTTTACAAACTGACCTAATCTTGCTTTTATTAATTAACTCGGATTTCTAATATTGTTTTCTAGGCTCGTACTTATTTCAGTTTTCCAATGGTTTCTGAATGTCCAGGATTAACGGTGATTTCCAGGATTTATCTCGTGGATTTTTAAGACTGCATAATTTTGACTTGTAATCGGGATAATTTATTGGATGAGCCCCTGTATGTGGACAGGTTAAAAATCCAAATGAACTTCGATTCTTACGAACAAAACTTGCACCTTAATTGACCTTCTTTATTTATAGTTATCAGACATAGAGAATGACCAGTAGGCTTTATCTCAGAACTAAGACGAAAGAATCTTTGAGCTCCCGTACGCTAACGGGTTAAAAAAAGATCTTCCTCCTTAAATCCTTTGTAGTCTTCTAGTATTCATTTCATTTGCTTTGTATTTTTCCTGTGTCTAATAAACAATATCATCTCAAGTTGGAGCTTTGGGGAATTGGTTATTGAGCTCCCACATGAGAATGGGTTAAAGAAGAACCAATTCCTTCGCACAACTACTGATCGACGATACCCACTTTTGGTAAAACCAATTTTAATTTTAACTCTAGAAATTTCTATTTATTAATTTTCATTTGCTTTACTTCTTTAAAACACTTATGAATCCTCCTAGACATTCGCTGAAACATCGAATTGGGATTATTTCCGCACCTAGTTCACGACCTGTCACCCTAACGCAGCTAGTTTGAATGAGCGAAGACCCCGTCCTGGCGAAACCTCTTCTCATGACCGGTACCAAGCGCCGATTGATTCCTGGTTCTGCTTTTTGTATCGAATGGGTTTCTTCATTCATCAGCCCCGTTCATCCCCTCTTTTTCATTAATGAATGCGCACGCAATTATCTACTTTCCTTCGATTCACACTCGTTTCACGTAATAGCTACACTCTTATGAGATATATATGTAACCCTTTCGGTTATGAATTTATGAAAAGTCGTTCAGTAGCGTAGTAAGTATTTTTCTCCCATTCTGAATGGATAATTATTATATTTAAATTGTTAAATATTCTGAACTACTTCAAGCTCTACCTCATTTTTACATGTAAACTACTGCACTCATGATTGATAGAAATGTTTGTATGGTAAAAAAATGTGGAATTTGTTGCTTATTGAAGTATCAATTTATAACGAAGCTTAAACTTGTAACTATTCAGTTCTTTAATTTTCATTTATTCATTCATTATTTTATCAAATTTTTTGTGAAGAAAGTTAAACCTATACTTTGATCGACTTTTTTATTATTCGTGGGTTTGATGCTAGCATAACTTATATTCAATACGCACATTTCTTTTTAAATAAAAAAAAAATTTTTTTTCAATTTTTTAAATTTCATGAATTAAAATTTTTTTTTTTTACCTTGAAGGTCAATTTCGAAGTCAAATTTAAGATCTCCACTGGATTCCTCGTTAAAAGTTACTCCAAGAATGACCTCGACCTTTTTCGTAAATACCTGAGCCGAAGCAGTACAGATTGGACCCGACCCATACCTGAGTACATTTTTGAACGCAAAATTTCCCACTCTTTCGATTGCCGTTGTCAAAAATAGGGGTTCCCATTTCAAAAAACAAAGTTGACCTTGAAATAACCTTGAAGGCTAAGCTAAAGGTTAAATTCAAGGTCACCACTGGATTCCTCGTTAAAAGTTACTTCAAGAATGACCTTGAACTTTTTGAAAAATATTTTACCTGGAAAATTATTTAGGTGTTTCGTTACTTTTTGAACACATTCAGCACGAGGGTAGAGGTATAGAGTATAGACTATAGTAAGAAGGTTGCAAGTCGTAGCGTATACTGTGTAGCCATAGACGCATGGACTATAGAGCATAGAAGCACGTGGAGGCTGGAGGACATAGCTATAGATATACAGTAGGACCTGTCACATCGGGACTCGTCGCATCGAAATCCTCGAAGGGAAGTAGTCCCCACTCGCAAACTTCCCCACTGACCGTGATAGGTAGGCGCACGCGCGCAAAGACGCAGCAGGCGCCGCGTGACGGAAGCCAGTGCTGTATGTATGAAAAATCACCGGCCTATAACGGCCGGTCAAATATTGGGCTTTGTACATTTTGAGATACGTCAGTACCAGGAGGTGTAGCTAAGATTTGTTTCTGCGACCTGCCTGGTCGAAAGTGGAGACCCGGTCTGTCCTGATCCGACGAGTCCTACTGTACTGAAAACGTTTTAAGCCGTATAGTATATCTATATATACTCGTGACGCATGCGTATGCAGCGACGTCCTAGCATGCAGGGACGTTGCCATAGGCCCTATAAAAACCCAAAGGACCAGCATGGGTCAGTTATAGTTTAGTTCAGTTCTTCTCTATTTTCTACAATTTTCTCCGATTCGACTGTCTAGTGTCTAGTGTCTCAAACCGGTATTTCTCGCGTGTTAGTGTTGTGCCCTTGTGACAGTGTTGTTCACTGGGAAATCCGAATCTAGGATTTCCCATCTTCGGAATACTTCGAACCAATTCCATCCTGAATTGGACCCACTATTGTTTATCATCAACTATTGGAAATCTTTAAAAACCAATTGAGGATCTCCCTAATTTTGGATATCTAATTCACATCAAAGTGCGCAACTCCTTCTTCCACACTACTACACGGAGATCTCAAAGACCATCTAGATTTCATTTGATTCTTCAATTGAATCAATAAACGGTAAGTCCTAATTCTAATAACTCTAATTTCAATTTAGCTAACTCCCTTGGGCCATAATATATGAGTCTCCTTTATTTTAGAGGTGCTGGCCAAGGATTAGAGAAAAGTCTACAAGTCTTCCTTCAGTTTCTTGTGTTAAACTCTTAGTAATCAATAAGTTTTGAATTTGATTATTTATAATACATTCTTGAAAGTCATCTATAACTTATGTATTGGCTACTCTTTCCTCTTCCTTGTGCGAGATCTTCGATCTCAGCTAAAACGAGGAACCTAATTGAAAAGGAAAGTCGTTCTGTGACATTTTTACTGGTTTCTTGAAAAATGTCGGATTTAATTGACCCAAATACTTAAATTGTGATGAACAATGTTTGTATTGGCATTAGGGTCTTATGAACATATATTTAATTAAAAAAATGCATATCATTAAAGTTAAATTGGGAAACGTTTCGACCACGGATAGGGGTACTCCTCAGTGCCAGATATTTGATAAAAATAGGGTTTTTTTCCCACAAAAAACCATTAAGATTAAAATAAAAAATAAATCATGCATGAAATTAGTGTTTCTACGTCGTGCAGATCCTCTCTCTCTCTCTCCGCCACCCTCTCTGTTTCTCCCTTCGTCTCTCTATCAGCTCCCTCTCTGTGTGGTTTTCCCGTTTCGTTGCAGAAGGTGAGGTGATTGGGGGTGAAGTAAAACACTCCGTAATCCCACAAACACGATAATCACAAACTTCACAAGCACGTTGAACAGAATCACACACTTTTATAGTTTGAAAGGAAGTTAATAATTTCAAAACAAGGCAATTAATCGTAAATGAAGAAACAAGTTTCTGAATATTATAAGAAGTTAGTTTTTCGACGTAAAATTAGAGACATTATTAACTTCCTTTCAAACTATAAAAGTGTGTGATTCTGTTCAACGTGCTTGTGAAGTTTGTGATTATCGTGGTTGTGGGATTACGGAGTGTTTTACTTCACCCCCAATCACCTCACCTTCTGCAACGAAACGGGAAGACCACACAGAGAGGGAGCTGATAGAGAAAGGAAGGGAGAAACAGAGAGGGTGGCGGAGAGAGAGAGAGAGAGAGAGAGAGAGAGGAGCTGCACGACGTAGAAACACTAAGTTCATGCATGATTTCTTTTTTATTTTAATCTTAATGGTTTTTTGTGCAAAAAAAAACCCTATTTTTATCAAATATCTGGCACTGAGGAGGACCCCTATCCGTGGTCGAAACGTTTGCCAATTTAACTTTAATGATATGCATGTTTTTTAATTAAATATATGTTCATAAGACCCTACTGCCAATACAAAAATTCTTCATCACAAAAAAGGAAAGTATTTTACGTTTTCTATGACGTAACATTATCATGAAGTTCCTAATTAAAAAAGTTGACATAGAAAAAAACGAATTTTTCTGCCAACAAATGCCCGAATAATGCATTTGTTTATTAATTTCGAGAAAAAAATCATAAGATTTATCAACCAATTATGAATTTTGCTAAGATTATCATAAAGTTCATAATTTAAAAAAATTGACATAAAAAGAACGATTTTTTTGTCGAAAAATGCCTGATTACTGCATTCATTCATTAAATTGGTTTATAATATAAACAATTACAATCTTAAGAGAATTTTTTTCAAATATAATATTGTTTCCATTCAAATTTCTTGTAATGTAACTTCAAAAAACCGTACAATTATGGAAAATCGTAGAAAACAATTTTTCAACAACTAATTTGTTTATAAAATTTTTTTGTTTATTATATAATATTGGCTACTCGGTGGGTTTCCTATCACCATTACGTAGCGCGTCCTCAGGTTGCGG
>CAKNYM010025179.1:0-24110 GCA_932195095.1 Andricus curvator
TGTTTCCAAAATTTGCCATGACAGATTTATGCAAAATTTTATTAGGTTAATTTAAAAAAAAACGTTTAAATCGGTTAAAAAGTGGCTTCTGAATATCAATTTGTCCACAGAAACTTTTTTTGCCCGTTGGTACAACACTTACAAAATTACATCTTGGACTTCGGGGCACCAAAACGATTAATTACGGACTGTACGCAACTTCTGAGCTTAATATTTCATCGAGTTAATCCAAATACATGGAATCTTTAATTCAATCAAAATTCCGAGTGTTTATTTGGACCCTCTTTATTTATGTTTTAACAAACCGAAATACGTTCAATCTTTAACCGCTCTAAAATTATCTGAAACACATTTTTTTTTGTATGTGATGTAAGCTATAGGCACGCACTATCCGGTTGCATTCAAACCCATGAGGCCCTGCCACCTACTAATGACACTCTTGTACAGCACATAAGAAGAAGTTGTCATCAGGTATGAAAAGGGGAAATTTCGTCCAGGTTGCACAGGCTGTCATAAAAGTGTGGAGTTTAGGCGTGGTTTACTGATATTCAAGTTTCCACTTATTAAGAGGAATTCTTTTTTCGAAATGTATAGTCTCTCATAAATTTCAAGGCCGAAGTTCCTGAAAGAAGCAGACCACGAATGTAAATTAATTTTCAATTCTGCAATTGTGGATTTGAAAATAAGACACTGAGAATCTACGAACTTTAACGATTCCGACCACATTTTATTTGTTTAATTACGTTCAATTTGACATGCAGCAAATACAAATTCTGAAATGAGTAAATGAAAAAGCCAATGTGCAAGCCGCATTTTCAGGTGCAAGAAATCATACTAAGCTTTCACGAAAATGTGGCATTATAAAGGGAATTGACTGAATAAGAAAATATAAATGAATAATTCATAAATATTATTAATTTATATTTGATTCATTTTCGGATTTCAAAATAAAATTAGAACATAATTATTGAATAATTAACTTTTATTGCAAACTTTTTCTCAATTTCTATTTATCTAGTATCTAAATATAAAGAAATTGTTTACGAAAAATTATTATAAATATTGTTTAGTATTGTTTATTTGATATTCTAATAAAAAAAAAATAATTTTAAGTAATATTTCCAAGCAAAGAAATACTTAGCAAAGACGAGCTGTAATATTCAAGTGCCCGGATGGCCACCATCTTCATTTTGGAGCTTTCGAACCAGATTTCGACGTGCAAACAGCGATTTTTGGAATAAGCTGGGCACAATCACCCTAAAAAGGATTCTTTCCCAAATGTTATATGGAATGCGTCTAGAACTGTTGAAAACGCAAGTTTGGACAAGTGAGCCTGGTCTGGAACGTCCTATAAATAACATTATGCTAGGGTCTGTACGGTAATGATAATTATTAATGTATTTACAGGTGCCTCTATACCTATATATTGGTCCCATTAATTTAATATGGAAAAGGCAATGTTTTGGACATTGCAATTAAAATTAGCACCTAAATCTGAATTAAAATTATCTCTATCCAATTCAAGAAAACATAACAATATTTAAATAAATTTAAATTCAGTGTGTTCAAAACAGTTTAAACGAAATGCAAAACATGGGGAAATCATGCTTAGAAACAGGGGTCAAACGGATGAATCCTTTGGTCTAGCTTTTTGCGTACATAATCTAAAAGTATAAAGAGGTAACTTGTAATAAGGCGTTTTTTCAGAAATTAAGTCAACTTTTCGCGTTTCGTAGGTAAAACAGATCTCTCTTAAACTGAACCAGTGAAATTGTCACTGGTTGAATCAGCATTCTGAATTATCACTGGTGAACCAGTGATTTTCCGACATTGAGTGGGTGAACCAGTAAGTGACTTAACCAAAAGAGCGTTACTGAAGATACCAGTGACGCCACATGATAGATTCAGCCAGTGATATACTGATATAGCGGTCCACGCGGCCAGGACATGAACCTCCAATCGTCTGGTAAGCTCGTGTCGTCGGTCGGGTCTTTGCATTTCTCGAGTGAAAACGAACTTTATGGTGTACTAGTATTAGTGTTATAAATGTTTGGGACTTAGCAGCGATAAGCAGGGGATATGTATAATACCATTCGCTTGAAAGTTGGGAGGCCCCTGACCACTTTTGTTTAACTTTGACCAACCTTTGACGAAATGCCGGGCCTTCCCACGATTAGGCGCAATACGTTATATCTTATTATATTGCAGTCCGAACCTCATTTATTGATATGAGAGAAAAGTACGGTTTTTAAAGGATAATCTTGCAAAGGTTAGCCATACCGGGGAAATACCGCAGTTGTCCTTATGGCAAACTTTTAATTATACAGGGTGTCCAAAAAGTCCCGGGACGGCTAAATATTTCCTCAGGTAAGATATTTTTCAGGGCGGTCAAGGTCATTCTTGAAGGAACTTTCACCAAGGAATTCAATGGTGACCTTTATTTTGATCTTGACCATGATCTTCAAGGTCATTTCAAGGTCAAATTGATTTTTTTTTAATGGGAACCTCTATTTTTGACCCCGGGAACTGAGAGAGCGGAAAATTTTACGTCCAGATATGACCTTGACAAATCGAAAATTTGACCTGGAAAGGTCAGGGCAAGGTCAAACAACGTGCAGCAGGATGACTCGACTGGCATGCATTTTTGAAGAAAATGTCCTGGTGAAGGTTCTGGTCATAGACAAGGTCAAAGTCACCAATCGATCGGGAGTATAAAATGCTACAACTCTTGCGTTGAACATTTTCTTCATAAATGCATGCTGGTCGAGTCATCCTGCTGTACGTTGTTTGACCCTGCCCTGACCTTTCTAGGTCAAATTTTCGATTTGTCAAGGTCATATCTGGACGTAAAATGACCTTGACCGCCCTGAAAAATATCTTACCTGAGGAAATATTTAGCCGTCCCGGGACTTTTTGGACACCCGGTATATATTTATTCATTTCTCGTCGTGCCAGTAATATAAAATGTGCTGTACGTAGTCTACACTGTACAATCCATTATTATCAATATCAAACCTTGAAATGAGAATGCCTATTATTTGTATAGATACAAAAAGAGCGAAAGAGAAGCTTTCAGTCTAATTAAATAAAATGTAAATAATTAAATTAAATTATTGAGCTCTCAACATCATTTGAACGTAAAATAAATTTAAACAACGTAAATCTAGCATTAATATTTTCATGAAATGCCAATATTTTTATATATTCTAATTCTTTTTGCAGGCAATATTGGTAAAACTCTATTTTAATCTGAATTATTAGATATATCAGTATGATAAATACATTAATAATGGACAAAAAAAATGTAAAGATTGTCAGTTGAAATTCGGAATTGCGAACTTATCGGATGTCCCCTCTAGTAGCACGATATTAGGTGCGCGCATGCGTAAGAATGTTGCGCAAATTATAAGCAAATTGGCACACGCAGTGGGAGAACCCCAATTAGTGTGCGTGCCGTGCGTGTAATGACGTATTAAGGGGAGTGTACACTTATCGGACGGCAACTTATCGGACTTGTACTGTACTGCGCATTTTTGGCATTAAACTGCACCCCGTTTATATCGCACCAAGTCTGCAGATGATCAAGATCTTCAAGATCGTCCTGCAACTCGCTCAAATACAAGGAGGCCGCATGATCTTATAAAGTTTGAAATCATTAGCGAATAGTAAAAAAGGCAACATTCAATTGCAGTGTGAATGTCATTTACATGCAGAATGAACAACAAAGGGCCCGAGTGAGATCCCTGGGGTATGCCCAATGTTGCGTAGAAAGCCTGCAAATAACGATCTCTAATGCGGGCAGATTGAAATATGTTACTCTGATAGCTCGTCAGCTAAAAAATCATGTTCGCAGAAATTCCCAGAACCTCGAGCTTTACCACAAGAATAGCATCGCATCAACTTGCTGACCGGCCTCAAAGCTGTTTGACAAATAACTCGTATATTCACAGAGGTTAGTGATCGTCGACTTCCCTTTCCTAAAGCCGTGCTGCTCCTCTATAAGTACATTCACTGAAACTAGAGATAAGGATTGTTATTGGTCTGTAATTTCCGACATTAGGCCTGCCTTATGCATGACTTTATCAGGGAGGGGGAACACAATTAGGGCCGGCACCCTTGTTTGCATCGAGGTTAATTAATTTTAGTTTAATATCTTCTGCGTCTATTATATACGAGGCAAAAATCGATGATGTCAGATAAGGAAGGTTCAAAATTGAGCTCTGTGGGGCTAGCGTATACTGACTTCCGATAATTAGCAAATAGGTTTGCGATGGATTTATTCGTGTCGGCATGTTCATCTCGCAAGAGCATTTGGCTAGGTATATCGTTATTGTGCTGAATCGAATTGACATAGACGGAGAAACGTTTCGGGTTGGCTATAATAGAGTTTTCAGTTCTCATAATATAATCGTTATAACATTGGTCAGACAGTTCACTGCTCAACGCTCACAGAAAAGAAGAGTGTAGGTAATCGTATAAATTGCGTGTGCATTTGTACATTGCGTGAGCAGCCTTTTTTGCTAAGATTAAATAAATTAATTCTCGGTTAAACCGACATTTTTAAGTTTTTAATAGGTACAAAATAGTCGATGGCTAATTAAAGATGAGAATAGAAAATGGCAATAGCTTCATCTACCGTTGCAGTTGTAAGTTCGACTAGTCAATTTCTCCTAAGGAAGTGCAGATCACAGAAAGATATTCGTTTTCAAATCAAGTCCAGTATTGTGATTTATATTAGTATCAGTTTTGGGTGAACCGCTCTCAATCACTGGGTCGAGTAATAGTTGAGAATGATAATCATCTACAGGTAATAGGGGATCAACAGCCACACGGCATTTGTATACGTTGTCATCAGGCAAAATGAGATATAACAAGGAGCCATGAGTGTTGTAATTGTCGTTAATTTGGATCAAATTTAAAAAATCTAAAGACTTAGAGATAACGTTCACGTACTCAACTTGTGATCTAGACGACCCAGCCTTTGTTGACTAGCTAGGGCCGCTGTCAAGATCTCTGTTTCAATCCACGTAGGGCATGTTAAAATTGCTTAGGCTATTAAAGGTAGCATAGGGGAAGGAATTAGAGACTGCAAGTTTTATAAGAATGTGCTCAACTGTGTCGATAATAGTGGGGATGCGAATACAATCTACACTGTGACGGGTGGCCACTGGCCAGCAATACCCCTCCTCCTCGTACGCAATTGCTTGTCGATTTACAACGATATCCAGGGAAAAGCACTAACACAATTTACAGAGAGGTTACTCACCCTACTTTGCAAAAGCGCCTGTGCTATGATTCGCTCTCAGGCTGGAATAAGACGGACGTTAAATTTATGCATTGACCCCTTTTTCCTCACAACTGAATTCCCTTTGCGAAAAATTTGCTTTAGATTCTCCTCCCCGTCCTGGCGTCGAATCTCCAATGTAGTTTTTATTTTAGAAATTTCCTGCAGCTGAGTTGTGTTTTTTTCGAATGCAAGCCAGAGTTCGCTCAGTTTCACACCGTTCGTGAATTTTCTGTACTACAGGAATGCGTGGAACAACGCATGCTCTGACTCCTCCGTTTCACACACTATCTTGACTAGACGAAGCTTCACTTGCTGCTGCGAAAATAAACCAATTCTGAATGTTTTGTTGATTTTCAGGTTATCTGGGATAATGCCCGGAAAGAAATCTTTGATAAGAGACGAGGGAGTCACTTTAGGAATATCGTTAGAACTGGGGCTCGCTTGTTCGGGGAGACCAAAACGAATTAAATTCATTTTCTTAGCATTCCTCTGCACTATTTATAGCATGCATTTTCGAACAACCGCTTCCTCGTCTACTGATAGCGGCCTAGAGTTTTGAGATTCGAGTTTATTAATCCTAATTTCTGCAGTCTCAACTTTCTTTGACAGGTCCTCAACTGCTTTCTCTGTGGTTTTAACTCTGACAATAACATTGCCCAACCTGGAGGGCAGGATGTCGATTTCAAACAAGAGACCAGCTACATATGTAGAGACTTCCTTCAGTTTGGGTTGAAAACCGATGAATGCATTCTTTAGGACGCGTTCTACGTCCTGGATGGTGATGGAATATGTCTGGTTCATTGGGATAGGTGAACGTTGGCGTGAAGCACAGCACTTAGAATACGCTCCGTTCTCGAGGAGTTTGACACGCGCTGCACAGGATGAATGGTGGGCGGTATTGCACTTAGGGCAGAAACCACGTCCACCACTTCGGAGCTTCGGAATGTTATGAATTAATTTAATACGATGTTTGAAATCTTTTGTTACGATGTTTTAATAGGTACAAAATTAAGATCATGGTGTAGTTTAGAGTTCATCTTATACCTCTGTTGTCCTTACACACCGGCTGCGAGCGTTCAAGGTGACATTTACTGCCCCTGGATTATTTCTTAGAGACACCATCTGCGACTCACAGGTTTTCAATTGCCTACTTCCTGATAGTTTAGGAAGTTTCTTACAATGCGACAGGTATTTAATAAACCCGCATTCTAAGCTGCGGCCAGTATCCCACTGACTCTTAAATGTTCAAAATGTTTAGCGCATCTTGCGAGAACATTGCCTGTAGCCGAAATCACAATAGGATGAATAGATGCATGTTTCACATTCCTCCATATTGTCCTTATTTCATGCCTTAGCTTGTTACACTTATGGATCTTAGCTGTATGTTGATGATGTAGACTGTTCAGCCTTTTTTCTCACGCATCACGATGTTAGGTCGATTGGCTCGGATATAATGATCCGTCTAGATAGTAACATCCCAATATAAGATGTAACCTTCGTTTTCTAAAACGGACACTAGAATGTATAATATCGATAAAAAGGCAACGATTCTGTCAAGAGTCCTAAGTTTAGGGCAAGTTATTGATGTATAATGCCCGCCACATCATTATGTCAACCACGTTTTCACGTAACGCGTGTTTGTGATAATTTTCTGGTGCTCATAACCCTGTTCTGAATCGCAATGACGATCCTTGATCTTTTGGAAATAGGACGCCCTTTTTCAGCCAAATATTGGATGCTTCACTATCCACTTCATATTGATCTAACGATTTGGGGTGCTCCCCATGGTTGGCTTTTTGTCTCCATTGCGTTTCTAATTCCTCTATGATTTCTGCCCTGATATTCTAGGCTTCCTCTGAGGACAAATTCAAGGGCGTGTAATCGAGATCCGCTTTACAGATGGTGTTGTAAAGCGCAACTTCTCGCTTGCTGTTGAAAAAGTCTCGCAACTGTATAACTTGTGACTTACACAGTTTCTTGACATCTACAATACCCCAGCTCCTCTAAATCGTGGTTCGGTGCTTCGTCAGTTTGACGCGGATGGTTTTGTTTAACCTTTCAAGGTTCGTATTCGACCATTTGATGAGCCAAAAAGAGTACGTGAGGACAGTGATGGCATAGGTGTTGATTGCCCTGATCTTATTTGCCAAGTTGAGAGAACTCTTTAGAACCAATCTGAGTCTTGTAGTGAAGGCCGTCATTAGGCCATACTCTGCGGTACCTAATTTCCCTCTGATTGAATGAAATGTTCTGCATTTATCTAGTCTGAACTCGATGTGGATACCATTGGAAAACCGCTTGGTGACATCGATCACTTTCTGCAGTTTCTGGTTTGAATTAGCGTATATCTTCAGGTCATCCATGTACACGTAGAAGATAAATTATTCATATTATTATTTAATTGTTATTATTGTTTTTGAGCCTCTTCCCAGCAGAGTGGAGAGAATGACGCGGTCGTTCCCTCGTTCCTAGACTTCCCGCTAGGGCCAAGACTTTCGATGAAGATTATGCATTTTCAAACATAATTTTCAAGGTGTTGTTCCCCGAACATCGGTCTGTCATTTTACAAACGCTAACTGTGAATCCTATTCTTTATGTCATAAAAAAGCCGGACCTTATACTATCACTTAAAAATCTATGTTGTTTTATGAATAATTATAGAATCTGGCAGTGTGTTACCGCCATGCTACCGATCTGGCGGTTGATTAATAATGAACTTGCGATATCAATACCGTATCCTAGATAAAAATTGACTCTCATACTGTCACTTGTAAATTTCAACTTCTCACCTACCTCAGGAAGCCGATCGCCCCGGACAGGGCGTCTGGCATTTATAGCTTTCGAAAGAAGAATCGTTTTTCAGATATATTCGCCAATAACTAGGTCTTATATTCCCACTTGGCGAAAAACGTCACCCGATCTCAAACTGTAGGTGAAGAAAAGAGGCTACTCACTGCGAAATCTGGTAATCTTCAAACTGTGAATACGACAATCTGTATTGAATTCTTACAGAGATTACCAAGATTTCGTTGAGATTGCCGGGAGTCCCAAGATTTCCTACCCTGCTCGTAATCGGAACTCAGTTGGGTTCTCCTCAACTGGGCTAAACTCTGTCGCTTTCGGATTCAATCGGCTGTTCGTTCCCCGCCTAGTAGCGTGTGTCGGAATGCTCCACACCACCTCATCTCTGTCCAGACTTAGTCAGAGATTTCCAAGATATCTACACGAATGCTAGATTGCTGAGATTTCGAAGAGTTCCTCAAATAGTTCTTTTAAGATTTTCTGCGCAGCAATCTGAGATTTCTCAGTGAGTAGTTCCTCGGGTGAAGATGGTGACAAAAGTCAAACGACAGCTTTCAGGCAAGTGTTTACGAACTGTAATGTAACGAAAAGTATTTCAATGTGAGTGCTCGTATAAGAATTCAAAAAATTAAAGTTCCAGAAAATTCAGATTTCATGTTTTGGAGTAGCCTGTAGGGAGATATAAAAATTAAAAAGTTTTTGATGTGAGATCAGAGGTAACAATTCCGCCTCAATTTTAGTCATACGAGCACTAAAGTGTAACTAAAATATATAGGCGACCTTATATGCTTCGACCTTACATCAGAAACGGCTTTTAATTTTTATATTTCACTATACAATCCCAACATGATGCGGATCTTATTTTGCCTTCATTTTACAATACCAGTTTAGTCTTAGGCTACTCTAAAACACGAAACGTGAATTTTCTGGAACTTGAATTTTTTGCATTTTCGGATTCCTATACGAGCACTCACATTGCTAATCTTTTTTATACATCTTGAATTTCTAAAGCCTACCTTGCTTTATCATTATTAATTATCAATTAGTCTGATGAGGAAACCTGTGTAGGTTTCAAAGCTTCATGCACATTTTTATTGGATTTATTTTTTCTGAATCTAATTACAACCTTTTTCGGTCGTTACAAAACAGCTTAGCTGAGCACCAAAGTCAAATTGCAGCTGAAGTGCGAAAAATGGTGGATGGCTTTATAGTGTCAAAAGATCAAGCCTTCTTTCGCCATGAAATCTATCAATTGCCTGATCGTTGGCGAAGAGTAGTAAAAGCCAAAGGCCACGATATTAATTAATACTTGCATTTTGTTAGATTTTTATTGTGGAAGGGGTAAATCCCGGTCCTGAATGATCACCCCCTGCATTTTTATCGAAGGACAAAGATCACTAATTTCACTATTTTATATTTTTCATGCCACAATATTTAACTATTTTTCGGAAATGGGGGTGGGTCTAGTAAAAGAAAGAAACCGCAAGACCACAATTAATTTTTAACAATCAAGAAAATTGAAAGAAGCTTTTTTCAAAGCAATCAAATGGCAATGGCAAATTCGGTAACTAACCTCACAAAGAAAATTTCAGTTCAAATCTGACAATTTTTACGTATCAAATCCCAACAGTCAAAATTACTAATAGTCACAATTTTGGAGTAGGGTTATTTTCGACCTCGGTAACAATTCTTATTTTCTCCGCGCGCAGAACTCCGGAAAACACTCGCGGCACCTATAAATGGTGGCGGGACTCCGTAGTCGAAACACGTGGCAGGTCTTTTCTATCTTTCAAATTTCCATACATGTAAAATGTCCGCACGACCATCAAGTTCGCCACAAAACAAGAAAATGCATACCTGTTTTTCTACCTTTGGTTCTGATTTTAATGCCTTTTGGATTTGGGTGAAAACTGAGACAATTTCATCATCAGAGCTCGACATTTTACTTTCAGCTTTTCTAATACTATGCTACGTCGAAAGGATAGAATAAGAATCGAGATAAGAATGACAGATCAATATGGCAGCGGAAACAAATATATTTCCAGATTTACAAATCAATGGTTACCAACCAATCAACGCTGTCGCCGGGAGCACGTATACAAGTATTGTAGGCAAATCGAGTTCGCAGACTCGTATATTTTTGGAAATGCACCCCGGTTCATAGTTACAATTACTGATTTTGGCCTTCGGAATACTAGTGGCCGATTCAAATTATACATAAAAAATGTTAAATGCCTCTGTTACACGATGGTCTTGGTCGTCCGGATGGCGGGGGCCTCTAGTTAGGTACAGGCGGGAACGGTTCCCAAATTAAAATATGTATAACTTCGTTGAATTCCCTCCGATGACAGATTAAGCTGCGGGAAAGAGTATACAAATAATGACCCTTGCTCTATTGCTTCACGTGGACTAAACTTGAAATCTGCTATTTCCTGGAGCGAGGCAGTTTTAAGTGACGGGTAAAGAAAATATGTACCCCGTCACAACTCCCCCGACGTTCAACAGAACTAACAGTTCGTTTGAGTTTCGGCAAACTATTTAGGTCAGGCATGTAATGCCCGAAGTTAATAGGTCGGTTCCGACCATGAGTACCCTAGCGGAAGAAACGGAAAGGTTCGGAAAGATTTCGGAAAGGGTTCGGAAAGAGTTCGGAAACAGGTTCCGTTGCGATCCTTTCCGAATTGTATGGGACCTTTGCTTCCGATTTCTTTTCGAACGTCGAGCTTTCCCATGAACCTTTCCGACTCTTTTTGAAAGTCCCACTCTCCGACTTCTTTCCGATCATTTCCGAATAACTCCCCACTTTACTCTTTCCGAATGTATCCAATTTCTTTCCAAATCGAATAAAAAAAATATATATTCTCATAATAATAATGTATTTTTATCTTCAAAGAATTTTAAATTCCAGTAATCCTATTGATTCCTGTTGAATCCAGCGAAGACGATTCCTAAAAACCTAGAAATAGAGAAATTTCATAACTCAGAAAGCCTTTTTGACTTTCGTACGTTACGTACATTATTGCTGCACATTATCACATCTAAACTTTCCAAATTTCGAATATTCCATTTACCCATCTCTCATTTGTAATTACTATAATAAGTCCTTTATAAAATTCCTTTTTTGTATCGTAAAAATAATACACTATGAAATATAAATTGCACTGAGCTGGACTGAATGAAGAAAAGCCATAAGAAGCGTCACTTTGATCGATTTCCATATCTTTATACACATAATTCTTCTGTCCATGTGTATGTGAGTGAACTCCTCCTAAACGGCTGGACCGATTTTGACGACATTTTGTGTGTGTGTTCCAGTGGATTCGAGAATGGTTTAGATTCACAATTCAGTCCACTGGAAAATGTTTATTTAATTAATTTTTTATTTATAAATTGTTGTTGATACAGGATAACGTCTGTCAGGTCCGCTAGTTCACAATAAAAAACAAGGTTTACTGAAAAAGCAACTGAGCCCTCAATAAAGTTTTACTGTAAAGACTGGAAAGCACTATGGGAAACTAGGAATATCCGAAAGGGCCTAGCCGGGTAAGCATGTAAAATCTGCCCCCGCATGTATCAAGGCCAAATTGATACCATATATTGGCACCTATGAGTCACAAAATTCATCCAAGTCTCAACCTCGAAAATGTATTTTTGTAGTAGTTATCTTAAAAAATTTTTGAATGTTTCAAAATTTTTTTTTGAGGTTATTTTTTATAGTGACACCCACCATTTTTTCCATGAATATTCCTTCAGATGTCCTCTTCAACATATATTTTTGTCAAATTTTTTGAAATGGTACAATATAGTGAAAAATAATAAAAATCATACTCGGGGCACTGTGTAACTGTGTACCTTTATTGTATACTGTACTGGCCGGCTATTTCTTTCATAAACCACCCTTTTTCATCTGTCTTTCATCAGCAACGTTGTTGGCAAATCTAGAACTTATAAAATTTATATGTAATTATGAACAGTACATTTTTCCTAGACTCTCACAATACGGGGTGCTTTTTGACCGTGAGTTCCCTCGCCTCTCACAATACGGGGTGCTTTTTGATCGTGAGTCCCCTTGCCTTTCACAATACGGGGTGCTTTTTTACCGTGAGTTCCCTCGCCTTTCACAATACGGGGTGCTTTTTGATCGTGAGTCCCCTTGCCAATCACAATACGGGGTGCTTTTTGATCGTGAGTCCCCTTGCCTCTCACAATACGGGGTGCTTTTTTATCGTGAGTCCCCTCGCCTCTCACAAATCAAGAATTGTATTTTAATCCTCATTGCTGTTGTTATCAATCACTGGAATATACTTTTTGTTTTAAATAGATGCCATTAGCACACTCACATGTATAGTGTGTTACGCCTGAAACTCCAACACTATTAGGCTTGTACCTAATAAAACAGCTGTATTATGTTCGAGAAATGTGTCGTGATTGGACCTTGAATTTAAGCACATTGGTTTCTTCTTTCGCATACTCAAGAACCAGTTTTCCATCCATATCTAACATTTCTGCCAAATAAGATACAGCTTGAGAAAGCTGATATGATCCAGTGAAAAAGACCACTAAATCTCTTTCTGTCATTTCTGGAAAATCTAGTATTTCTTCTGAAGTGACTGCTTGAAAGGGAGTTTTTCGTCGAATCCACCCTTTTTCCTCTGCCTCAGTAGCTAGTGTATTTTGCACATCTTTTGAACATGCATTCTTTCCAAGATTTCATCTCTAGCTTCTACGTCAGATTGCAGCCTTTCACCATAAGTATGATTAAGAAATGATGCAATTCTAAAAAAGATACCAACTTTCAGTATTAGCTTGTTGTCTATTTTGTGATCCAAAAGCCGATACTTCTGTTTAAGAATACCGTGAACAGCTTCTACTGCCCAACGAATTTTAGTCACAAAACGGGACTGGTTGGACTCAACTGCTGTCAGTTGCTTTGTTTTACCTTTCAATTCGAGCATCAATACTTTGAAATTTTTCTCTTCCAAATCTTTTTTTTACATCTCGAAAGCCTCGATCAAGTACAAAGACATCATCTTTTTCCAAGAATTTGCATAAGCCATTTGCATCTTCAATAATGGTTTTCAAGATTTCTGCATCATTGTGATTTGCAAGATACGGTCCAAGCATATCCACTACATATCCATCAGTCGTACAAATGGTAAAAGGCTTGCAAAGGGGAGCTTTCTTTTGTCCAGAGAAAGTCTTTCTTTGATATTCATTATTTGTACTTTTTTGATGACGCGCATATGTACCATCACAAATCAATAGCAAGTGATTATGAGCGTCAAATAAATTCTTTGCAATTTCCGTCGTATGATTTTGAATGAGGTTAGCTCTATCAAAAGAATTCAAACCAAAACGATCTGGTAGAACGTCATTTTCAAAAGACTTAACCACACTTGCATAATAGTCTGAAATTATCTGCTCATTTTCTATATTCAGTATAGAATCTAACATTTTATTTGAATTTCCCGTACGTAGTTTGAAGAGAAATACAACGAGAGCTTGGATCACAGATCGAGATTGACTATTTCGCATAGAAGTAATCATTTCCTTTATCTCCAGAAGATTTTCCCAAGATAAACCAGTGAAAACTTGCACTTGTTTTTCCGAAAGGCTAAATTCACCGTTTTTGTCAAGCAATGTGGAATCACATTTGATGGAAAGAGTTTCCATCACTTTAGATAATTCTGACACGGTGAGCCTTGTTGTGTTGGAATGCGTTTTCAAAAGCTTAAGATCTTCCTCGTAAATTTGATTTTTTATCAGATGAGTTTTACGGCATCGATTTCCAGGCGGAATGAAATTTTTTTTCTTAATATAACATTGCGTGCGGGCTTCTACAGGAATTACAGTTATATTATTGGAAGAAAAACAAAAACAGCAGCATTTGTGGGTAGCAACAGACCTCTGCATCAGAATTTCTACATATTCAATCTCAAAATCCGCTTGATTTGATTTTAATTTTACTTCAAATGTTGGGTCATTAGACGTTGACTCAAAAGCAGAAGGATCTGTTTCAGTTTCAAAATCAAGGTTTAAGACAGGAGGAAAAAGCTTTCGCTTCATCCGTAGTATTCACTAACTTTTTTTTACCCCTCGTTTTTCTCAAAATTACATCGCAGCCAGCATAAAAACATAAGCTTATCCAGTGATGGAGCCATATTTGAGTAATAAGATCTTTATAAGTATCAAACTAAAAAAGTTCACTTTTCAACAGATTAATGCAGCACAGAAACAAAAATCAGGAACAAAACAGTGCATGAACGAAAATATCGCACAAAAACAAATAAAAATCGACGAGTGCAATGACGCAAGAATGAGAATTACGATTGAGGAAAGAATAAAAAACAAAAAACGATTCTTGCGATAATAGTAAAATCACAATGATTTGTACGATCACAGAAGTAATCTTCGCAATAAAGTAAAATAGTGTAGTATTTAAAAGTACGGATACTAATTAGAACTACGAATACGACAAATGAATATCGCAAAGTGTAATGGCGCTAGAACGACAGTTATGTTCGGGAAACAAATGAAGATGACAAGAGATTCTTGCGATAATAATAAAATCACAATGAATTGTAAGATCATAGGTGTCTTTGCAGTAGAGTGAAACAGTGCACTAACTCGAATCACGAAAACGAACAAATGAATATCGCAAAGTGAAATGGCGCTAGAACAACAATTATGTTCGAATTAAAATTACGAACAAATGAAGATGTCTCGCACCAAGTAACTAAGAGGAAAGCACTATTGTTCAACATATGTCTTGTCACCCTGTTGAAAAGATCATACAGAGTGAAAAAATAACGTTGCTGATGAAAGACAGATGAAAAAGGGTTGTTTCTGAAAGAAATAGTCGGCCAGTACAGTATATCATAAAGGTACACAGTTACACAGTGTCCCGAGTACGATTTTTATTATTTTTCACTATGTTGCACCACTTCAAAAAATTTGATAAAAATATATGTTGAAGAGGACATCTGAAGGAATATTCATGGAAAAAATGGTGGGTGTCACTGTAAAACATAACCTCAAATTTTTTTTTGAAAAATTCAAAAATTTTTTAAGACCTGTTATTTTTATCCAAAAATTTTTTCAATTTTTTTTTAAATCGTCCCATCGACCTGCATAACATATTTTTTCGTAATCAAAATCGGTCAAGCCGTTTACGAGAAAAACAACTTTTTTGGTTTTTCTTTCCCCCTCCATAACTACTACAAAAATACATTTGCGAGGTTGAGACTTGAAGGAATTTTGTGACTCATGGGTGCCAATATATGGTACCAATTTGGCCTTGATACATACGGGGGCAGATTTTACATGCTAGGTACATATAGGCGCCTATAAAGGATCCTACAAAGCGTCCTTGTAGGCATCTATATAGGATCCTATATAGGATCCTACCTGGGTTTTTCCTTCTAGGTGCCTATAGGTAGTACCTACAGGATTTGGCACAGGATCCTACATAGTGTCCTATATAGGTTTTGGCACAGGATCCTATGTCGGATAGTACATAGGATCCCATATGGGATCCTATTTAGGATACTATATGTTATCCTACGTAGGATGCCATATAGGATCCTATGCAGGATACCATATAGGATCACACGTAGGATACTGTATAGGATCCTATGTAAAATCCTATACAAGATCCTACACAGATCCCACATAGATTCCTACGTAGAAACCTCTAACTTGTCCCTACACAAAATCCTACGTAGAAACCTACCACTTGAACCTGCAAAAAATCCTACGTTGAAACCTACGTCTTGATCCTACGTAGGAACCTACAACTTGAAACTACAAAAAATCCTACGTTCAAACCTACGATTTGCGCCTACATGAGACCCTATATAAGAACCTTCTGCTGTCCCTATTTAAATTCCTACCTTCTGACCTACAAACAGGCCCTACGTTAAAACTTATCTTCTTATCTGTGACCTATAAGCAATCCCTCTACGTTAGATTTCACATTCCAACCTAAAAGCTGGTCCTACATGGAATTCCATGAATCTTATTACTTTCGCAATTTAGATCCTGTTACTTTTTCATTTTGGATCATAATATGTTTGGAAAAGGATCCGTGAACAAACCTATACGATAAACTGATAAATAGATTGTGGTTCCACAAATAAAAACACATAAATAGCAGTAATTATATATATTTTAGTATAAACGATACATTTATTTTGAAAACCATTATATAATGCTTTACAACGTAAAAATACTGATTTGTTGCGCAGTACATTTGCTATTACGTTATACTAACGTAACGAAACTAGCCTACATGAACCTAATTTTTGAATAAAAAGAAACATAGCAATTCCGACCTTATAGTATTTTTAAATACTTTTATTACAATAATAAAATAATGTAGTAAGTAAAAATTTAATGTAAAATGTTGAATTTCGAGAAGATATTTGTATGAAGGTTTTTTTGAAAAGGAAACTTACTCATATGGCTGCATAATGAATATTTCCACTGATTGATGTGGTCATGTGCCACATGGGTAACGCGACCAAATTGCTCGATATTTTTTCAAACATCTCAGGTCCACACGAAAATAGCAATCGATTTGAAATTTTCGGATAATAAATAAGAGGCTCTGAGGTATGTTTGCATTATCAAATATCTTTTAATTTTCCAAAAATACTTTCATGCAATGTTTCTGTTTGATAATTATGCAAATATTTAACAATAAAAGCGTTCCTCCGTACCTTTCATTTAATTACTGTCAATTTCAAATCGATATCTGTTTTCGTGTGGAAGTGAGTTGTTACGAAAAATATGTACAAATTTGGCCATGTGACCCAATGTTGTTCACAGTTTTAATAGTCGTAGCATTTTTATCTAATTTTTTCCCCTCTTATTTTCATTGTTTATTTTCTGTCAAATTATTATAAAAGTGAAGGCACTTTAGCAATACCCCACCGGAACATCATGTAAGATAAATAATAATCTGTTTTGGTTAAGAATATTTTACAACGTAAAAATACTGATTTGTTGCGCAAAACATTTTCTTTAACGTGATACTAGCGTAACCAAAGTAGCCTACATGAACATAATTTTTGATAAAAAATGAATATGGCAATTCCGATCTTATAGTATTTTTAAATACTTTCTGTATATGGCTGTCTGTAGCTAAAGTGCCTTCATTTTTACAATAATAAAATAATCTAGTAAGTAAAAATTTAAGGTAACACGTTGAATTTCGAAAAGATATTGTATGAAGGTATTTTTGAAAAGAAAACTGACTCAAATGACTGTATAATGAATATTTCCACTGATTGATGTGAGCATGTGCCACATGGGTAACGCGACCAAATTGCTAGTGATTTTTTCAAACAACTCACTTCCACACGAAAAGAGCAATCGATTTGAAATTTTTGGATATTAAATAAGAGGCTCTGAGGCACGTTTGCATTATCAAATATCTTTTATTTATTTTTTACAATACTTTCATACCATTTTTCTGTTTGATAATTATATAAATATTGAGAAATACAAGCGTTCCTCCGTACCTTTTATTTAATTTCTGTTAATTTCAAATCGGTATCCCTTTTCGCGTGGAAGTGAGTTCTTGCGAAAAATATGTAAAAATTTGGCCATGCGACCCATGTCGTTCACAGCTTGAATAGTCGTAGCATTCTTATTTAATTTTTTTATTCTGTTATTTTCATTTTTCATTTTGTATCGAATATAATAAGAATGAAGGCACTTTAGCACTACGTGATCGGAAAAACAGTTACTTTGATAATCGTTGGAAATTGTAATTTGTTCTAAGAATTACCTAATTGACAAGTTTTGAACTGATTCTAAAGACTAGGTACTAAAAGTTTGCCCTTAAGGCCATGTTACGAGTGGGTCACGTGACCGGATTCCTACCTTACCGACACTATTTTTCAAAATCAACTTACGTTCACACGAAACGCGATATCGAGTTGAAAATTTGGGACAATAAATAAGAAGCGCTAAGAAAGGCGGCTCTGGTTCTAAATTTTAATAATCATGAAAAAAGTAAAAAAAATTATTAACAAAAAAAACTTTTTTCATAATTATAAATATTTAGGACCAGAGCCGCCTTTCTTAGCGCTTCTTAGTTATTATCCCACATTTTTAACTCGATATCGCGTTTCGTGTGAACGTAAGTTGATTTTGAAAAAAGTGTCGGTAAGGTAGGAATCCGGTCACGTGACCCACTCGTAACATGGCCTTAATACGAGCAGAGGTTAGGCACTGCACAAATATACTCTTTATCACGTATATTGATATGTACACACCCTATATATATTGGAACTTGGTACTGACACTTTATTTTCACTTGTCGATGTTACTCTCTGTAACATTTCATAGTGGCCTGTAAAAGCAGGTTGTGCTCGCAATTTGTGACATATCACGAAAGCTTGTTTCGATTCTGGATCAAGAATAAAGTGTAAAATTTTAATGTACGAACCCCCAAGTAATTGTGCAAATGCATTATCCGAGCGCTTATTGTCTTTTATAGAAGATATATATATATAAACACCCATCTTTAACCATTTTGTTATACGAACGCGCTCGATGTGAGAGATGCAACTTTTCAATCCATATCGCTTCAATATTACGTGGTGCTCCAAAGTAACGCGAGTTTAATAATTTTATACTATTTTTTATCCTAGACGTTCCTAGGTCCGTACAAAAGTTTTGGACATCGAACGACATGGGTCACCTGGCCAAATTTCTACATATTTGTCGCAAGGAATCACTTCAACAGGAAAAGGGATATCGATTTTATATTAACAGAAATTAAATAAAGGGTACGGAGGAACGCTTGTATTGTTAAATATTTATATAATTATCCAACAGAAAAATGGTATGAAAGTATTTAAAAAAATTAAAAGATATTTGATAATGCAAACATACCTCAGAGCCTCTTATTTATTATCCAAAAATTTCAAATCGATTGCTCTTTTCGTGTGGACGTGAGTTGTTTGAAAAAATAACTAGCAATTTGGCCGCGTTACCCATGTGGCACATGCTCACATCAATCAGTGGAAATATTCATCATACAGTCATTTGAGTCAGTTTTCTTTTCAAAAAACCTTCATACAATATCTTTTCGAAATTCAACATTTTACCTTAAATTTTTACTTACTAGATTATTTTGTTATTGGAAAAATGAGGGCACTTTACATACAGGCAGCAATATACAGAAAGTATTTAAAAATACTATAAGATCGGAATTGCTATGTTTATTTTTATTCAACAATTAGGTTCATGTAGGCTAGTTCCGTTACGTTAGTATCACGTCAAAGAAAATGTACTGCGCAACAAATCAGTATTTTTACGTTGTAAAATATTCTAAGCCAAAACAGATTATAATTTATCTTACATGCTGTTCCGGTTGGTATTGCTAAAGCGCCTTCACTTTTGTAATAATTTGACAGAAAATAAACAATGCAAACAAGAGGGGAAAAAATTAAATAAAAATGCAACGACTATTAAAACTGTGAACAACATGGGTCACATGGCCAAATTTCTACATATTTTTCGTAACAACTCACTTCCACACGAAAACAGATATCGATTTGAAATTGACAGTAATTAAATGAAAGGTACGGAGGAACGCTTTTATTTCTCAATATTCATATCATTATCAAACAAAACAATTTTATGAAAGTATTTTTAGAAAATTAAAAGATATTTGATAATGCAAACGTGCCTCAGAGCCTCTTATTTAATATCCAAAAATTTCAAATCGATTGCTCTTTTCGTGTGGACGTGAGTTGTTTGAAAAAATATCGAGCAATTTGGTCGCGTTACCCATGTGGCACATGACCACATCAATCAGTGGAAATATTCATTATGCAGCCATATGAGTAAGTTTCCTTTTCAAAAAAACCTTCATACAAATATCTTCTCGAAATTCAACATTTTACATTAAATTTTTACTTACTACATTATTTTATTATTGTAAAAATGAGGGCACTTTACATACAGGCATACAGCAATATACAGAAAGTATTTAAAAATACTATAAGGTCGGAATTGCTATGTTTCTTTTTATTCAAAAATTAGGTTCATGTAGGTTAGTTTCTTTACGTTAGTATCACGTAAAAGCAAATGTACTGCGCAACAAATCAGTATTTTTACGTTGTAAAGCATTATATAATGGTTTTCAAAATAAATGTATCGTTTATACTAAAATATGTATAATTACTGCTATTTATGTGTTTTTATTTGTGGAACCACAATCTATTTATCAGTTTATCGTATAGGTTTTTTCACGGATCCTTTTCCAAACCTATTATGATCCAAAATGAAAAAGTAACAGGATCTAAATTGCGAAAGTAATAAGATTCATGGAATTCCATGTAGGACCAGCTTTTAGGTTGGAATGTGAAATCTAACGTAGAGGGACTGCTTATAGGTCACAGATAAGAAGATAAGTTTTAACGTAGGGCCTGTTTGTAGGTCAGAAGGTAGGAATTTAAATAGGGACAGCTGAAGGTTCTTATATAGGGTCTCATGTAGGCGCAAATCGTGGGTTTGAACGTAGGATTTTTTGTAGTTTCAAGTTGTAGGTTCCTACGTAGGATCAAGTCGTAGGTTTCAACGTAGAATTTTTTTCAGGTTCAAGTTGTAGTTTTCTACGTAGGATTTTGTGTAGGGACAAGTTAGAGGTTTCTACGTAGGAATCTATGTGGGATCTGTGTAGGATCTTGTATAGGATTTTACATAGGATCCTATACAGTATTCTACGTATGATCCTATATGGTATCCTGCATAGGATCCTATATGGTATCCTACGTAGGATAACATATAGTATGCTAAATAGGATCCCATATGGGATCCTATGTACTATCCGACATAGGATCCTGTGCCAAAACATATATAGGACACTATGTAGGATCCTGTGCCAAATCCTGTAGGTACTACCTATAAGCACCTAGAAGGAAAAACCCAGGTAGGATCCTATATAGGATCCTATATAGATGCCTACAAGGACGCTTTGTAGGATCCTTTATAGGCACCTATATAGGAATTTGCAGTAGGGTTGTGCAATCGATAAACCCAATCGATAGGAAGTATTCGATTGCACTGATACTCGACTGAACCAAAACAATTGAATGTGATTATAAGTTTTATAAAATGTCGTTAATGAGCGTCAACCTCTGCCAATGATAATGATTCTTGTAGATCTCACAAAAAATATAATCACATTTAATTGCTTCGCTACAAATGATCTTTGGTTCAATCGAGCTCAATGCAATCGAATACCTGCCATAATTGATATGAATGAAATCGAAGAAACAAAATGGCGACGCAAGAGACACTGATAGCGATTTTCCCAAGATTTTTGTTTAGAATCACAAAAATTTTCAGAAATACCTATTTTTCCATAGTGCTTTCAGTCAAACATTATTTTGTGCAGTTATTCTTGGAGTAAATCTGTTTTTTTAGCGTCAGTATAGAAATGGAGCCAAGTGATGGTTGTACAAGTCTAGCTTAGGGCAAATTATATCTCATATACAGTTTTTTTTACAATACAAAAAGGAAATTTTATGAAAAAAGGAAATACAGTAATTAAAAATGATAGTTGCGCAAATGGAATATTTGAAGTGTGGAAGTAAAAAAGGCTTTCTTAATAGTTATGAAATTTTCCTATTTATAGTTTTCAGGAAAAATCTGTGTACAACCGTTTATTGTCAATAGAGAATAAATAACAGTGAGACATACAGAAAAAAATTCGAAAATTAAAGTTAATTTGATTAATTTGTTGAAAATTCAGCAATTTTGTTATAAAGTCATTCTTTTTGGTAGAAGCTTCAACTGTTTTGTTGAAAATTTGTCTTTTTGGGTTAAAAATTCATATATTTAGGTAGAATTTGCACCTTTTTGTTTAAAAATCATAACTGTTTGATTGAAAATTAATCTGTTTCATCTTTTTTTTTTATTGAAAATACAACAACTTATATTTGAAAGTGAAACTACTTTGTTCAACATTTTTTTTTTTTTGGGTGATGATCCATCATTTTAGTTAATAAATCTTTCTTTTTCATAATATAACCATAATTTGTCGAAAATAATCTTTTTGTTTGAAAAATTTCATATTTGGTTAAAAATTTATATTATTCAGTTGAAAATTCAACTATTTGATTACAAATTCCTGTAGTTCGTTGAAAGTTCGTCTTTTTGTGATAGAATATTAATCTTGTTGTTGGCTAATATTCATTATTTTGTTTAAAAATGTATTTCTTTGGTTGAAAGTTTAACTATAAAGTTGAAGATTTCCTTAAAAACTGAAATATTTGTTTGAAAATTTCTGAATATATATATATATATATATATATATATGAAAATTATAAATATGAAAATTGTCAAAGAGTACACTCAAGAGATTGGAATGGAATTCAGGTTAGAGAAATGCGCCAAGGTTAATTTGAAGAAAGGAAAACTTAATGGCATCCCCGAAGATCCTGAGCTCGTTGACAGAAGCGCTATACGACACCTTTGCGCTGGAGAGACCTATACATATCTGGGCGTGCCACAGAGCCGCATTCAGGACGCGACATCTATAAAGGATACTCTCCGATGCAGATACAAACGTCTCATCCGGCAGATTTGGTCTTCCGAACTGTCGGCGAGAAACAAAGTATCTGCAACGAACATGCTTGCCGTCCCGGTAGTACTCTATTCATTTGGAGTGGTTCCATGGACGAAGGACGAGCTCAGATCCCTTGATATCGGGACGCGAAAGGTTTTGCACATGAACAAGAGCATGCACCTTAAGTCTTCTGTTCCGCGACTTTACATCTCACGCCGCCTAGGTGGTCGCGGAATACTGAATCTTGAATGTCTTCACAGCAGACTCATTCTGGGTACAGCACATATAGTTGCAAATGGACAAGACCCTCTTCTTAAAATGGTCAGGAAACACGAAGAAGTGGGAAAAGGGGCGTTTTTGTACAAAGCAGCGGAGGAGGCTGCTGAAACACTCGGCCTTGACTTCAATATTAGGGGTGAGCAAAATGCATCAAATCTTATCCATCTTGAATACTCACTCCTGAAGGCCCGGATTAAGAAAGCACAGGAGAAAAACTTCCACGAACAGCTCCTCGACAAGAGGATGCACGGCATCTTCCACAGAAATGTGGAAGATCAGTCGATGTCGTATGAGCTAACGTTTGCTTTCCTTAGATCACCCGGATTGAAGTCGGGCACGGAGGGCTTCATTTTGGCATGTCAAGACGGTGTCATTTCCACTCTAGCATACCGTCGCCACATTTTGAGCCAAGACATTCCCGATGATAGTTGCAGAGCGTGTCATGCACACCCCGAGCATCTAGGACACATACTATCTAGTTGTCCAACTCATGCGGGAACGACCTACATCCAAAGGCACAATGCGGCACTAAGAGTGCTTTATTACCATCTCTGTCACTCTTATGGCATTAGCCCAAATACCTCTCCGCTAAACGCTCCTAGAGAAATAGAGTCAATTGTCGAAAATGAGAAGTGCCGCATATACTGGAACTTCATATTCTCGACAATTGTTTCTGTTGCGCACTCGAGGCCTGACATAGTTCTCCTTGACTTCGAGAAACGAACCATGTTCGTTATCGAATTTTCGGCACCAGCTGACAAAAACGTCACAGCCAAGGAGAAAGAAAAGAAAGAGAGGTATAAAGACCTTATAAGGGAGTTGCGACGGTTATACCCGGAATATTCTGTTAAGCATCCCTGCGTGTCAAAAAAATGCTGAGACGCTTGCGGGGAAAATGCAGAAGGCGGTCGTCCTTGGGTCGCTCCGTGTACTCAGGGTGCACGAGACTTTTGCCGGACGATCGTATTGAGTTCGCCGCAGACTGTAACCACCTATCTCACGGTCGTGAGACGTGGTTACAGCTGAAATTTTACCGCGATTTCGCTGGGAGCGGGTGCAATTTTTCAGATTAGCACCCGCTCCCGGCGAAATCCTGTGGTTGTCCTTATGACAAACTTTTAACTATATATATATATATATATATATATATAT
>CAKNYM010025184.1:0-10905 GCA_932195095.1 Andricus curvator
AAACCAGTACAGGCATCCTGACGCGTTCCACATTCACTAAATCTTTAAACTTAATACACTTAAAATCCCTAGACTAGACCCTGGAAATGCCTGGTCCGTCGTCTGCTGGCTATTACCGGAAGTTCCTATGCCAGCTTCATCCCCGTGTCTATACCTATCTTCCCTCTACGATTACAATATGATCGAAACATTAGGGTGGTAATCCAATGGCTCTATCTAATCGATAGAATCTCTTTTTCTATCAAATGAAATTAGATAGACATGTTTGATCATTTTTATACGATCAACTGCAATTATCTCTTTTTATCTTATGGTTCGAAAAGAGAGAGGTGATAGTTGATGAGCGAGAAATTCAGACTTGTCTACTATCGACCATTGCACCTTTCATTCTGACTCATAAAATAGAAAGATAGAATTGCAGTTGATCGTTTAAAAATGATCGCACATCTCTGTCAAAATTTTATACGATAGAAAGACAGATTTGATCAATTAGATTAGCGGCATCGGAATGCCACCCAGAGTACGCACAAAGAAAGGCATAAAATGAATGGGACTAAACTTTATGTTTTAAGTGAAACTTCTTTTGGGACGGGAGTGATTGAAAAAAACGACCGAACGTACAGACGGAAGTATCTGCCTCTTTCTTACAAGTATACTTTCCATTCCTTCTCTCTGTAATCGTGTCTCCTTTCTGTACGGCAATTCGTAATTGCTCTAAAGACTCCTCCTAGATATCCCCACTATTTCCACGCTAAGCGAAGCATGTACATTGTACATGCGCTCTCTCTCTCTCTCTCTCTCTGCACTCTTTGTGTACTCTATGTGACGCCAAGCGCACGTAAAGTTTTACTTCTGCCGTGTGGCCCCACTGCCACACACATTTTTTTTTAATTTCTTTGTAACAAATCATTTCTGACTACAAGTGTATTCGAAAATTAGTTTCTACTTTCCAAGAACTAATCAAGATAAAACTGGAGCGCATGCGCAGTTTGCGCACCGAAGTGGAGGTGGGGAGTGACTGTCAGAAGACCGATTTCGGGCAATCTGGCGGTCACCTGACCGGACAAGTGGAAAAAGTGGAAATCATGTTATTATGCCAAAAATTAAAGTAATATCTTAGATATGAAGTACAGAAAACTTTTTTATTAGTGGAACGAAATTTGTTTTCTAAACAAAAAAATTGAAGAAAAAGGAATAAATATGCACTGAAAAGAATGGTTAGTTGTGACAAGAAGCTCTTTATTAGTAGAGATTAGCAGAACTAAAACCTGAGCAGTGCTACCAACATTTGCACCGAAATATCGCGTCATATTCTCAATCGTCGCCATTTTCATCTTAACCTTTTTGTGAATTGTGCAGTAGTGAATACCGTGAAGACTATCGCATCGATCTAAATTTTCTAATAGACTTGCTACTACTGCAAGTCTGCACTTTGAAATACACAAGAACTCCAATATCAGGCGGACTGATTTTGTTCTTCCTAGAACTGCTGGCCCACGCAGTTTCTCAACGCACAAGCAGTGTCAACAATGCGTGGCCAGCCCGCACCATTCATCCAATGACGAATTTAATGGGCATGTGGGTGTATTTTGACAGGACGTCTTATCAGGTCCGGGTCTCCATAGGAAGTCCTGAGGATGCTCTTGTGTCCACTATAGAAAAATTATAGTAAAATTTACTATAATTTCAATATCGAGAAGTACTAACTTCGCAATAGTCCACGAGTCACTACTTTTAATAGTAAAATTTTCTAGTTTTAATAGTAAGGACTATTAATTTAAATAGTGAAACTCACTAATTTCATTAGTATGGACTACTATTTTAAATAGTAAAACTTACTAATTGTAATAGTGAGGATTACTACTTTAAGTAGTGAAATCAACTAGTTTATTTGTAAGACTAACTTAACAGTAAGACTTACTAATTAAAGTGGTAAGGCTCACTACCTAAAAATAGTATGTACCATCAAAAGTTGTCGCGACAACAAGTAAAGTAGTAAGGACAACTACTACCAATCTTGCGAATAGAAGCAGTAGCCCCAACCAGTTAAATAGCAGCGGCATATATTACAAACTAAAGTAGTTGGCCCTACTACTTCATTAGTTATCCCAACCAACTATTTTTTTCAGTGTGTAAAAAGTGATCGTATCTCGTTGCTGTCGACGAACATAACCTATGAAGCATGCATAGTTTTCGAATTTTGAAAACCAGGGTTGTGTACGTAATATACCTTAGGTAATTTACGTAGTTGTTTACATGTAATTTACGTTTTCAAGATGGCGACTACGCTTATATGGAAAATAAATATAACCTAATTCTTTAATACACCGAAGACACTGACTGACTTGCTTGACGCAGCTTCTTAACTTATTTAAAAAATAATTAGAGGTGGCAGACCCAGAAATTCTTCTTGGAAGAAGATTTTATTTTCAAGAGGGAAAATGGAAAAAAGTTTGCTTTTTGACCCGGGTGCAATCGAGTGTTGTAAAATACAATTGAAATTAACTTACTTTACGTCTTTTCAGTGGCGGAACTTCCAGAGGGTCTTTTGGTTTGCAGATGTTTCTTAAGTTAAAAGAAATACGAAGTCAGACGATTTTAAAAATTGAATACAATCATTTATATTAACAAAGGATCAACAATACTTACATACCTGTGAGCTAAAATACGGTCGTAGCTAGTACTTTCTAAAATACTGCTACAAATTGCGCATTTTAAAACTGCTTGATTTTCAACTTTCAGCCGCTTAAACTTCAGTTCTTCTCAAGGGATTTTTTGTCCCTTTTTCCTTCTAACTTTTGATTCACTCATGTTTTAAATTTTATAAAAAATAATTCACCTAATCTCGCACTTACTGCATTCCGGAATAAGCAGGGTTGGTCAGTTACGCGTAACTCGAGCATTTTCTACGTATAATACGTTTTTGACGTAATATACGTCGAAAACAGTAGAAAACAGTTGAAAACCGTAGAAAACTCTTGTAAGTTACGTTTTCAAGATGACCGATTTGTAAAATCAGTGTTGACATGTACATAACCTCACTTTTGAAATATAATAATTATTAATAATTCTGTTGAATGCGTTATAGTAATTGCAAATAATAATTATGCCTGGGCTGGACATAAATACCCAACATCATAATGCAATCCCATGGAAGGATTTGTCTTTTGAGCGGAAGAAGGAAGGACAGAAAACTTTCACACAGTGTCTTCTGTGATAAGATGTTAAAAAATACTAGCCTAAAATGTCTAGACAGCCACAGCTATGTAAATAATTGTTGATTCTTTCGATAATAATTATTATGGATCATATTGAATAACATATATGTCATTCAGCAGAGTCTACCTAATTATAACCTCAAACTGCTTAAACATTTATTCAAATGCAAGGAATTTTTAAACAATGGCATTTGGCGCGAGATTCACGAGTGGTCCACGACCCACAAGAAAAATAGGTTATGAGAAGTATTTTTCGATATGGACGCATGCGCACTGAAAGTTTCCATTCGGACGTAATATACGTCAAATCACGTAGAAAACTAAAGAGGTAATACACGTGGTAATATACGCGTAGAAAACCACGTATAATACGTGGAGTATTATACGTTACCAACCCTGGGAATAAGTGAGGTTCTATTATGCTCTTTTCCCTCACCCACCTTTCAAGTCCGCCATTTTTTATGTTTATTACATTTTTCACGTATAATACGTAAAATACGTATTATACGTATAAAAGTTCGAGTTATGCGTAACCGTGAGACTCTGTTGAAAACTAAGAAGTACATTTTTTTAAGAAGGCAAAACGATGATTTTGTGAGTTTTGTGATACAATAAATGGTATAAAATTCAGTTGGTAGTTTCTTGTGGTAGGATAACCTAATCTCTATGTGTATGTTTAAGATTTTGCTGGTGTTATACCTACGCCAATGTGAGCTGAGCTCCTAAAACTAAACCTACACGAAGTGGAAGGGAAGTTCCACTTTGCGTAACTATTGCTCTATATCATTTATAAATAGTTGTGAAATATAAAAGGTTCAAATGGAAATTATACCATGTTAACAAACTACAAAAGTATTTGATTTTTATTTAAATAATTCAAAATTGTATACATTTGGATTTAGAATTGAAACGCTTAACATTTTGTCGTTTCAAATCTAGTTTTTCAAAATTTTCAATTTAATCCCTTTATTTCTCAATAATTGTATAATAGAAAAGGTTAAGATTGGAATAATTTCATCTTAACAAAATTCAAAACTATTTGGGTTTAATTTAAATACCGTTCAAAATTGTACGAATTATGATTTAGAATTTAAACGTTCAACATTTTGTCGTCTCAAATTTAAATTGTTCATAATTGTACAATTTTATATTAAAATTCTGTATACCTGAATAAGTATAAAATAGGAATGGTTAACATTACAATAATTTCATGCTTAGAAAATTCAAAATTATTCGTATTTCATTTCAAGAATTCAAAAATACTTGACCGACTATAAATTCGCAACACGTGAAATCGCAGTTTAAGATTCTATCTTCTTTACAATTGAGATGAATTGTTCAAAATTAAACAATTTTCTAATGATAACCTTAATAATTAAAGAAATGTTAAGTTGAAAACGTTTATGGAATAATTTCAATTAAACTTCATAACTGAGAGAATTTTGAATTATTTAAGAATCGTTTAAAATTCAGGAATTATTAAGTAGTTTAAATTTGAATCGCTCAAGCTTTCACATTTTTAGTTTGGAATTTGTAGTAGTGAAAGTGTTTTTTTTAGAGATTTGAAATAAAGTATTCAATTTGGAAGGTGTTTGCTTTGTTATTGTATAATTTTCAATATTTTCCGTTTGGAAATTTAGACGCTTAAAGTTGTAAAAGCATTGTTAACGGAAATATTTAGGTCTATCTGGCTAAACATTTCATGTTTTTGAAAAATCAAAATTAAAACGCTTTTAAATTCTAAACCATTAGAGTGAACTGTTAAAAATTTGAAGTAAACTTTAAACTTCAAAAGTGCAAAAAATTGAAGCTATTTTAAACCTATCAGCTTCAAATTTTCGGGCCAATAAATTTTGACTTTCAAATTGAAAAGAAAAACTGTCATTCTTAACTTAATTTTAAATAACGTTATCAAAATCTTTAGAAAATTTTAATTTTAACTTATCTGTTCTTCAAATTTCTAATTATTTTAAATTCTTTTGACAAAACATGTAATGGTTGATACTTTAGCCAAAAAAGACAAATATTCAACCAAAAAGGATGACTTTTGAATAAAGTTGTTAAATTTTCAACAAAATAATTACATTTTTAACCAAAAATATGTATTGACAATCAATAAGACTAATTTTATACTAAAAAGACAAATTTTTAGTTAAAAAATTAATTTTGAACTAAAGAAAAAACTAATTTTCAATCAAAAAGATGAATGTTTAATAACAAATTTAATAGTTGAATATCAACTAAAAACGATAAATTTTCAGACAAAGATGTAATAGTTAAATTTTCAGTTCAGAAAGTTAATTTTCTACTCAAAGAGATGAATTTTCAATAATTTTGTTAAGAATAAGAAATACGAATTTATTTAGTTTCCTCAGAACTTTAAAACTTAAAAACAAACTTGAAAAATAAAAGCGTTATACTAAAATCAAAACCAACACTGTTAAAAATGTTTGCAATTTTAATATACATATAATATACATTTGTATATTAAATCTAAAACCTAGGTATACGAAATCGCCATTAGCAGACGATGTTATTAAATTTCATATACCGCATATTGATCACTTATCAGAAAAGTCATATACATATTTGCACTTTACACAAATTAAAAACAATTTTGGCAGCAATTTTCAATTATAAATGATCAAACGTAATATTTTCTTCTAGATAAATATAAATTACACTGATTTTTTAGGGGAAAGTTCAATTAAACAAATAATTTAAAAAACCTAACCCCCAAGCACCTGCACTCACATTAAAATTCTAACATTCACAGCGAATTAAAAAAAAATTCGACCCGCACGTTGCACTTTAATGGTAAGCAGGAATTTAGTCGACGAATTTAAGGTTATTACTTTATTTTTTAATATTTGACAAGATGTGAAGTTATCAAAGAACTTGTTGTTTTCACGCACTCTGTTTTACCGAATTTAATTTAAATGTATATTAATTTTACAATATGATTGTATATTAAAATTCATTTACGGTATATGCAAATGACTTCGAGGCTTCGAAATGATCATTTTAAATTCGATCGGACCTCGAAAGAGAGTTCCGATCCTAATGAATCATCGGAATCCTAACCAGTGCTCCCAACGCGGGCACCTTGCACTACTGCGCATGCGATGCATAAGGCGTTTCATTGGCTGCCGTTCGCGCGCTTATTTGAAATGTTAAAAAATACAATTTTTTCTATTTATCATAAATAATCAAAAATAATTTTTTTAACATGTTTAAGTGGTACGTGAATGGTTTTTAATATATTCTGAGCATTAGGTTTTAAAAAACAAAAAAAAAGATTACATAAATAACAAAAAAAATTTATTTTCGGAATATTCATTTTATTTTTTAACCTACTGCTCAGAATATATTAAAAACCATCCACGTACCACTTAAAAATGTTAAAATATAACTATTTTTAATTAATAATAATATATTTAAGAAATGGTATTTTTAACATTTCAAATAAGCGCGCGAACGGCAGACAATTAGGCATTTTCACTTCATAGTCAGCTAACTTCACATTGTTAACTGCTGAGGGGAAAAAAATGGACCAAATGCATGGGAATCGGTTCATTTTTGCCCTATTTTCCTAATATCTTCGTAAAAACTAATTTTTTCTCTATAGGTGTATTCGAAAAATAGTTGTTATTTTTTAGGAACTATTCAATGGAATAATAAAATTATAATAATTATCATTCATTACGGAGATAATACAATAATAAAGTTTCGTCCCATGCATTTGGTCCATCGTTTTCCCCTCAGCACTCAACGAAGTGAAGTTAGCTGATGGTTGAAGTGAAAAAACCTAATGAAGCACCTTATGCATCGCATGCGCAATAGTGCAAGGTGCCCGCGTTGGGAGCACTGATCCTAACCCAGAGAGAATACCTTCTACTTTAAAGACCGTGGCGACTTTTGAGAGCTGTCACATTTATTGTCACAGAGAGCTATATTTGCATAATTGATGGTTAAATTGCCCGTGAGCGCAAATCATTACAAAATGTATATATATATTGCAAATGTAAACACTCGCCTTTTTCACCTGTAAAGACTAAGACATTGGGCCATTGCAAGAAGCAATGACAGTTACTCCTAACTCAACGTAATATTCTCTGTTTACCCATCACAGCAGGTAATAGCAGACAGATTTAAAGAGATTTAAAAAGGTTTGTACGGAGTTTAAAGGGATTTAAAGGGATTCTAAATGTTTTCGTGGAATTTCCAAGAATATCTCATTTTAAAGAATTTGAAGAGATTTTTCTTTAATTTTTCAAAGATTTTGTAGAATTTTTAATGATTTCATGGAATTTTTGAGATTTCTAATAATTGAAGGGATGTCAAGAGATTTTTTTGTTTTTTAAAAGCTTTTGTAGTTTTTTAAGGATTTCATGGAATTTGATGAGATTTCTGATGATTTTAAATGTTAAGGAATTACAAGAGGTTTTTAGGAAATTTAAAAGATTTTCATGAATTTTAACACATGTATTTCAAAAGATTTATGATTTTGAAGGCTTTTGTGGACATTTTTAATGGATTTCAAGAGTTTTCTAGGAATTGAAAGAGATTTTAACGAATTTTAAAGGATTTCGAATGTTTTTGGTGAAATTTTAAAGGACGATCAAACAAATACGCGCGGGATTATTTTGTTTTTCTTCTTACAACTTCAAGTCATTGAAAAGCCAATCAGGTTTGCAACAACAATGTATGCGAGATTTTCGAGACATTTATTACACTACTTTTTTAAAATAGGAAATCAATATCTTCTAATTAATTATAAGAATTTGGAAAGAATGAGTGAGTGATTTGTTGACATTACCTTTTATTGCCAAAGTCACGTTTGGATCGAGTGTCACTCTCTGCAATTCTGCGTCTTTCGCAGCAACTTCTACAACTTTTTCAACGATTTCTTGACGTAACTGCTAAACATACGCTTCGGATTCGTGCAACTTTTTTTGCAGAGTTTCGTTTTCTTCCTTCATGTTTTCCATTTTTTTCTCGAACTCCCGTAAACTCTCTTTAAGAGCCTGTATTTGTTGTGAATTCTTATCCACTGGTATTATATTTTCGACACTATTGAGCGGCAAGGGCTGCAAGAATAAAAACTGAGTGTAAATTATTAAGAACATTATACCAAGAATCTACATATCTATTTAAAGAATCAGTATTGTCACATTCCACATTTGAACACTTTTAATATGAATATCTGTGGAGTAACAATATTTACCTTTCTGTGTCGTTCTTTCAAACGATCAAGACGTTTCTTCAAAATTTCTGACCTCACCAGTCCCGCATCTTCAGACTGCAAATAGATGCACGTATGTTACAAAATTTTGTTAATGAATTTTGATTGATTTTGGGAATTTACGAGCAAAAAAGGTAAAAGGGGCATAAACAGATGAACAGGTGAAAAACATGATTGCATAAATTGTGATATGTATTTAAACTATTTTTTAATGTTCACCTTGCGCTTCAATGTAGCAGCGTTTTCCATTGACCGTCCTTCATCGTCAGTACTTTCCGCTGCTGAAAGGAGCATTTTATTGGTCGATCGTTTCGATCGCTGTGTAGCGATGAGTTCTTCAAGTTCCTTTTCATTTTCTGCAATGAAAAAATTCGAGACATTTGAAGTGACTTCATTTGTCTTTATATGAATTTATGTGACTTTATATGAATTCAAATGACCAAATACTTCAGGACATCAAAGACAATTAAAATTATTCTAAATTATTTGTCGTGATTTTAACGGTCTTTCAGTGGTTTCAAAGGATTTCAAGAGATTCTAATTGATTTTACAGATTTTCAAGGGATTTTAAGAGATTTTAAGGGATTTCATACAGGCTTTAAGTGATTTTACAAATTTTCTAAAGTTTTAAGTAATTTCAAAGAATTGTAAGTAATTCTAAAAAATTTCAGACATTTCAAAGAATATCAAGGGATTATAAATGATTTTTAATTTTTTTTTGCAATTGCAAAATACTAAATATAATTTTAAGTGATTTTAAAGAAATCATGACTTTTAAAGGAATTTCAAAGTATTTTAAATTATTTTACATATTTTCACGGCACTTCAAAAATATTAAGGGATTTAAGGGGATTTTTAATAATTTTAAGTAATTGTAAATAATTTAGAAACTTCAAGTGTCTTCAGATATTTCAGAAAAACTCAATTACACTACCGTTAGAAATTGTAAGTACGCCTGTTTTTTAGCAGTTGTTTAAAATTCTCTAATTTTTGTAATATTAAACTGAAATTTTTTTTTCCAAATTGGTACGAATGTTAATAAAATTCTGCGTCTAATAAGCCAAAGGAGAAGTTAACATCTGTATTTTATAAAGATATTGCCAAAAAACCTCAAATTTCGATGTTTTCAAGAATGTTAATAACTCCGAAAATATTTATTATTTTTGAAAGCACTTGGCCTCATTTTAAAGATAAATTCTCATAGTTTTTGTGTATGCTATTTAAGAATTTTTGAAATTATTTTCCTAGCTCCTGCCGTAGGCCGAAACTTGTACGGAAAATCTAATACATTTTCAAAAGAAGATTGTGCTTCATAAGTGGATAAAAAAAATAAAAAATAAATATTTTAATTCATTTTACTACATTTGATTAAAATATGGTATATTTTGATTTTTTTAAAATTTTTGTAAATAACTATGGATATTTCGATTTTTACGATTTTTTCGTATAAGTTTGAGCCTGTGGCAGAAGCTAGGAGCATATTCTTAAAGAAATATATAATGTCAAATTACCTGCGAAATGTAGTACAATTCCCTCCTCCACTTTGTTTATTCCATCAATTGAAGGGAACATCTTATATTTTTGTGTTGGACAGTGGCGGCTAAGGTTAAACTTCTTGATTCGCGAAACATGAACTCTAAGTTTAATGTTCCGTGCAATCAACAAAACTTGAGCATACATTTTTTAACAGTAGGTTCAACTGCAAACAACAACCAAAAACATAATTGCACCATAGAAACACGTACGCACTTATAGCCGGCAGAACACAAACAAACACAAATGGCGGACCGGGACAACAAACGCTTCACGTGGCACGTGCCTTCTTTGAAATAAAATTTTATACAAAATACCTCTCCGCATGCGCAACTCTGAATTTCAAATGCGAGAATGAGGAATCTTACAAAAGTTATACCTAAAAGCTGTAAATGCAATCAGATAAAATATAATTTTTTTCTGATGTAAAATGAGCTTCAATTTTTTTACACATTTCAAGGTCAAAAAAGTCTTCAAAATTTGTTACGGATAGTAATCAATTATCTTATAACAGAGATAATTCTTATTTAATTCACCCCTATTTTCGGACAAAAATCTTAACACCTTTGTGAACACGAGAATAATTTTTTCAAGTACTTGAAAACTTTCCAGTGACAAAAATACATTAGGAAAAAACTCGCAAAGACCCAGAAATCGAAATTGGAAATACAGCGAAATTTTACAATGTTCATTCTGGTATTTACTGAAATTATTTTTGTAACTTGTAGTTGAAAATATTTCTGAACATGTGTAAGCTTTTCCAGCATAAAAATACACACAAAAAATCGCCAAACCCCGGGAATAGAAATTATAAATACAGGGAATTTTCTTAATTTTGATTTTGGCATTAATTGAAATTATATATATATATTAGGGTGGTCCAAAATAACGTATTTTCGAATTTTGATC